>JADWOT020000002.1:17788108-17949108 GCA_036345935.2 Taenia hydatigena | reverse complement strand
CAGTTCTTGGCGGTGCGTCCACGCACCCCACAGAACGTAGACACTGTGGGAAAGTCAACGTCACCTTGCTATCACCTAATAAGGAAGAAGTTCCATTGGACTATTGGTCAGTTGGTTGACTAGTTGGCAGGTTAGTCAATCATTTAACAACTTGCGCGATCTCCAAATTACTTCAGTTTCATTTAGTGTAGTTTAGATGACAGACAGGCTCCATTTCAGCAGGGAAGTAGCAGCTCGCCTTTTGGGGGCTTGAGTTTCCAACAAGTAGCTTTAAGGTTACCAGCCGCTGTCGTTCATTTCCTCAAAGCTTCTGCATTTCGGGAAGCGATCCATTGTTACAACAGCATCGTCTCGGCGTTACCTGGACACCTCTACCGACAGTCAGCATCACTGCGCATTGATCTTGGTATAGCAGGGCGTCTCCCACCTCATCACTGAACTTGAAGGGCTTTATTCATCATTCTGTGCCATGAAAAAGCTCATGCGAAGAATTGATTAAATAACGAAATTATGGTAAACATTATGTGGTAGAGAGGGAACACGAGTTGTGTCCAACATGAAACACTGAGGTTGTTCAAGCACACAACGATTTGCAAGAGTAGTCTCTCGCACCCTACAACACATGAATCATGGCTTAATGATGATTGCAGACATGTCTGATGATTTATGACTGAAGCCATGCGCAAAATCCTTTCCACGTAATGCATTTCAACGTGCAGTGAATAGTGAGGATGTGAGTTTGCTTCAGCAAGTCAATGCAAGATGACAGATGAGAAGTTCCTAATAAAACAATGTTTTTAGTGACATCCCTTTATAATAGCCAAAACAGCACTACGTGTGCACACAGCAATCTCAGTTAAATTTGGAAATGGGACTTAAACATTTATGCGCTTAAAATATGCATTGGTGCATTTGATATTGCTGACATGCTAATGCAGCTTTGCCGAATTGTCTCTCTAATGTGTTACTCTCTTATCCAAATCATCCTCCCATTCCAATTGTCATCCCAATGACCACGGGTAAGCTGCTTTCTAAAGTGACAGCACGCTCGTTTGATTGACATTTCTGCTGCCTTGAAGCCGCCGTGTCAGTTGATGGACTTTGCCAGAATTGCTTCATTGTTGCAGATGGGTGAAAATGACTACCAAGTTTCCAAGGTGAGCGTGTGTAGTTATTTTTGCGACTGGGAATAGCAACCAACTGTGCACTCATATGTACGATAAAATTGGAAGGAATAACTAAGAATAAGCAGGTATGAGTGCAAAGCCCATGCTCTGCTGCTGTTGTGCCATCACGGTCTCGTCTACCACGACCCCTGACTGGTGCGAGTTTTGGTTACTGGATCGCACTTGTTCAACCACACATCGCCCAGCAAACACCAACAATGTGAGTTGAGGAGGAGGCTATGCAATGCCTATATTTCTTCAATCATACCTATCCGGCGAGAGGTGAGAAAATAACTCGAGCCTTGCGATTACAAAGGCCAGTATTGTAGAGTGTCAAGGCTCCACTGAGGGCAAAAGAAGGCAGAACACTAGGATAGAATGCTATATTCAACTGTTAGAGGAAGTTGAGCTGCTGGCATGGCCCGGAGACCAGCCTGCGTAGCCAGGGCAATATGGCCACCTCTTTGACCCTGACCGTAAATCGGCAGTCCAAACAAACAAAGTATTATAGGCATCTCTGAAACTTGGTGGAGCTGCCATCGTAGTTCCCATTAGGGCTGCGTTGACCACCTTTTACCTGAGAAAATAAATGTATCGCGTCAGCGTTGGCCACCGAAGCGCTGAGGTAGATGACGATATTACGATACAAGCAAAATCGTCCGCAAAAATCCTGCTAATGTTGCACTCGATTAAAACAAGAAAATTGAAAAGTGAAATGTGGTATTGGTGTTAATACTGCAAATCCTGCGTTTTCGCCCACATTACAGTCGAGACTATGAAAGGCAAATGCGCAAATTTTCCGCACAGCACAGCCTTTCATTCTGTAATAACTAAGCTGCATCATGAGGGGTATTTCGAACGTATTTCATACAGAGTTTGTAAGCCGTCACTCTAAAACGTGCTTTCAAAAAGAGATTGCATATCATTAGGTTGCAATCAACTTTTTAGGAAAGATGTGCATTTTTGTTGATTTGACATTGTTTTAAAGGGCATTGGCCTTCAAACCACTCGTTTCGTCTGCACGCTATTTAAGCGGGAGCGCAAAGCCGCCTCGACAATTTCCGTGCTTTTCGCGTCCGAGTTTCGTAAGCTGAAGAAGGCGAGAAGGGGTAGGGTACGTTCCTTTTACCATTTTTCAGCTAGTTTAAGGATAGGCAAGGTACCCGACTTTTATAATGTCTTAGCTGTTTATGCCAACCGATCGTCTTTTTAGGACGCAGAACAAGAGGCGATTTACCAGGACGTCGTTAAAATGGACGAAGTACTTGGCGGAGACAAAGTCGTAGAATCAAGTTTGCATGCTATTGCGGAGGAACAGAAGAAGGAGGAGCAAAGTAGTAGAAAATTAGGTAAAACGATCCGCGCCCAAAATGTCCTGATTTACCTGTTGGGGACTGTTAAACCCTATACATCTTCTCTTCAAGGCATGAAGAATGGTGTGGAGGTCGAGCCGAACTCATTGTCGGAGAAGGACGACGGCGAATCGATTCCAGAGCCAGTGAAATCCGATGGACAGTCTTCCTTATGTGAGCTACCTATTGTAGGTGACAGAGCCGTAAATGCGCTTGATATGGGGAAGAGTGTGATGGAACTACTTCTTGGTGGAGTGTTGTTCACGGACTTACTTTTATGCATCTTTGGGTGTGTTGTGTGTGATTCGTAAGGGGTAGCTTGCCTTGATGCTTGGCTCTTTGTATACTCGAAATTTGGCGACTAGTCATGACAGTGGCAGCTGCATTAAGTTCTTGCGTTCTCCTTATCGGGTCTGAGTTACTGTGGAAGTGCAGTTTCCTGAAACCTGGCTTGCAACTCAGTTCATGAATGTTCGTTTTAATGCTCGGTCAGTGGTATTGGTAGACGAAATAGAAATGATTGTCGCGCCTTGTAATCCTGTAGATTGAATCTGAAATGTGCGATTTGTCCCGGCGTGTTTTACAAATGCGGGTCACTTTGTCCCTGGGGTTAAGGGAACTTGTAGGGTTGCAAGTGCGAACACATTTGGTCACATTGTGGAATTTCGCGCTGCCGTACCATGATTGATGGAAAATGCTTTGCTTTCACATATTTCCCATTTCAAAGGAAGAGTATTTTGTTTCTAGTTTTTGCGCATGTGGTGTTTCTGTCCACCCTTGAGTAAATTTTTCATTCCACCATTGTGGCGCCGCTTTAGTCCATTTTAATTACTTGATATTTCTACTCCTAACCGTAGGCTAAAATTGACCCTATTGTTCATCGCATTCAAAGATACTTCTCATTTAGTGCTGCTGTTAGCTTTGATCAACTCGATCACCCTTCCCTTTATTCCTGACCCACGATGGATAGTTGTTTTGCATGACCCATGCTTGATTAGGGTTTAAGGGGCGAGAAGGGGAGGTGGGATGGGGGCATTTTCACCCAACGCCAAACTACTTGTTTCATCGTGGATTTACTTTATTTTGCTTTTATTAATTGACGGCGCTCTCACCATGCTAGTCTCACTGTGCTCATTCGTGCTTCGATCTACGCCATGAATTTACAGCAGACAGGGGAGGAGAGGTTAACTAACCCCATGCAGAAAGGCACTCGTTGCGGTGTACTTTCCTTCACGCCATTTACTGGCATTCTCCGGATACCAAATCCTTCTTCCTCACCCCATCACTTTCTAGATGGGCTCAAGCTTTCGGATCCTCCTCCCAGAGCGATTCAACAACAAATTCGCTGTGCACATCATCAATACATCATCAATACAAACACCGCGCAAAGCTCTCCGGATGCAAGACCTCCTATGCCGTCGTTCTCTGCATTATCAACCGTGCGCCCGTATTGGTTGAGGAATGTGGGGAACGCCTTCTTCAAGTATGCCCTCTTCTGCTCACACCTTATCCTTCTAGCAACTGAAATTGAAGAAGCCGAAGAATAAGAAAAGTAGTCTATTCCGTGAACTGCTGCTGTCTACGCACAATAATCCGAGGAATGCAGCTGACATTCTCTATATAGTAAGTTGGGTAGTTGTGGCTGTTGATGACACCGACGCTTGTGTAGGATGTGAACGCGGAGGAGGGAGTGGAATTTGTTTTGCGCTGGTGGTTGAAGGGTGGAGATGGCGTGTGTAGACGGAACGAGGAGCGAGCGGTTGGTCGTGCGGCAAAAGAATTGAGAGAGCAATTTATGGAACAGTTGGCGGCTGTGAAATTGGATTGCAGTGAGTTGTGCTTGGCTTGTGCGTTGGCTGGGTCTTGATTTCATTCGGCTGATGGCTACGCTTCATTGCGCGCATTGGGTTTAGAATGTGGGTGTTTGTGTAAGAGTAGATGACTGATGCAGATAGGATCGACTGAGTTGTTGAGGTTATGCGAGGATGAGAATAGGTGGTCCATAATGCTGGTGCTTGCCCTTCCCACTCACTTGGAGTGTGCCAATGGATCCTGAACGCGTTTACTCTCTTCGAATAGGCATACTGTTCTGGCATCGAAGAGATAGTAATCGTAGCATGTCCCCTAATGTCGGCAACTTGAGCCCTCCACGTGTAATACTCGCCTGGTTTGGGGTGGAGGGGCGCAAGAGTGCTTGAGGTCATAGGAAAAGGCTGTCCTGTTGTTGACGATGGAGTGGCAATAAAAATGCTTTTGTCTGACTTTACAGTAAACACTGTTCTTTTGCGGCGCCTGAGGTCAGAGTATCATTAGTGCGCTCACCATTACAGCTATCGAGTCGTCTTTTTACATCACCAGGCCTTTCCACTTTGAAACTACTGCATGCCACGGTTTTTGCACACTGTCAACCTAAATATCGGGTCAAGGTAGAGCAAAGCTTTGGTGTGTTTATGGAGTCGGTTTACATGGTTGCTATTACCTTTAAGGCGAGGAGGCAGGACACACAGCTTTCTTTGGGGCAAGCTTGGATGATTCCAACTTCTTGGACTGCGGGGCCGATGAGGATCGAAAATCGCAGATAGAATGTGTGTTCAATCAGCGTGATGAAAGTCGTGTCGAATTAGAGTGGGAGCTGGAACCTGAGACCATCATTCGTCTCACTCGTCGCTCTGTATTAGGTCTAATGCGAAGACGCGATGGTGATTCCTTTTGTGTACATCACAGTCTCTGCAATTCTCGGCATCCGAGGTTTGCTAATGATACGGCTTGTTTGCAGATGCCGCGAAGGGTAGGCGTTTGGAATTCAAAGCATCACTTCTACTCTCTTCTCTTGTTTAGTTCCTTCCACTGGTTGAGTGGTTGATTGCTATTTACCCTAATGAAATAAGGATCTGCGACCTACCTGGAGACAATGCAAATGATAAGGTGAGTGGCTTGATTCAAGTGGTGCTTATCTTCCTCAATCTTAGATGCAGGCGGCCATGTATCTGTTCGATGCCGGACTGATCATTTCTCCTATGGCTCGTGGCTACGCTGTGCTTGAAAGCGAAGCAGAGGAGGCAAAGAAAGGTGTGATGAGTAAAGAAGGAAAAGAGCAGGGTGGAGTTAGAAACGAGCTTAAAGGGAGCGATGGTGCTGTGGAGTCGAAGTTAGAGTAGACGTGGTGGAGACTGTCCTGTCCCGGCAATTAAATGTGATGCACTCTTGCAGAGTTGCAGTTTTCGTGGGTTCGTGGGTTGGGAATTAGGTTTGGCGGACTTGCACACTGTGAGCTGAATTTGTCATATGCTACCATTGAATATGAAGGAAGGCGAATTCAAAGTAATCACAAGGGCATGTTTTGAGTGACCTGACCCCGGTCGTTATCGCAGTGCCTTCAATGGTGAGTGACATTGGCGAGGTGTTGGGATCGTCAGTACATGCGGTTGAGCTCATCCGAATTTACGCGTGACTTATTTACGGGAGGCGGATTTGATGAGTGTGATTGCGAGGCGTGGGGCGGGTGGGGGTGGAGTTCAGCCAGTTCTCGACGTTAGATTCGACCCTGATAAATTTGTTCGCCCACATTTAGTCGAGGTTAGTTTGCTTTTGTCTGTTCTCCTCACTGCACATTAATGTTGTGCTGTGGACAAGGCAGAGTCTTTGAAGCTGTTCCTTTCCTAGTCTCAATGGCAGTTTGCCTTTTTGGATTTCGCAATTTCATTTTCAGTGACGAGTTCTCGTCATTTTCGAAGGCACAGCGCCAGTGGTGAATCCACATGACCTCTTTGAAGTTAGGTGTAGGGGGAGGGGGAAGGCAGAAGCGATGGCCGCAGCTTAAATATCCCGACGCTAAATGCCGATAGGTGTGCGATTTCAGCTAGATGTTGCGTGACAAACATGTGGTACCAACATGGTGAGGTCGGGTTTGAATCCTGTTTGAGCAGCTGTGCATTTGGGTAAAAAGGCGGCATTGCGTCACGTTGCTTAGCGAACGTGACTGTAGTTGTTGTTAGGTTGTGTACTTCTTAGGTCAGGAGCGATTGGAGGTGAGTCAGCGTAGCAAACTACGTGGTTCTACTCAAAGCATGCATAGCTGAGTCCGATTGTGTGGTTTCAGACCTGGCAAGATGGGAAAGCAACTACCACCTTTGTCTTTGCAAAGCCAGCATTTTTTGTAAGCAGTTCGCTCACTCGTGTCGAAGAAATACAGATTGGTACCTTTAGGATGAGCTATACAATCGCCTGTTTAGGTGAGGCATGAAGTAACCTCATCACCTGCTATAACTCTCAGCAAATCATGAAAAGGCGTGTAAGAATGCAGGCAAATTACTTTGCGTTGGAGACTGTGCTAGCATTGACAGTGATGAAGCTGGTACTTGTGCACTCAAGATGGCGAGATCAGCTTTGGACACGAAAATGCCGTCAAACGTTGCCTGGTTCTCTACCACCAATGTATAGACCAAATGCCATCAAAGTTTTATTTCCATGCAGCGAAACTTTGTTTGTGCTTCCCTATGCACGTATAGTGTTTGGCAGCATGATATGAACAGTAGACGACAAAATGTCTTGTCTTTTTTCCTAAAGAGTGTACGCAAAAGAATTCCTCATGGAGCCGGAATGCTGCTCTGTGCACTGACTTGATTAGGGCGCCAGTTGGTCGTCGCCTTGTGGAACTGATTGACCTCAACGTCTCCAATGTGTGTGAAGGGCCACATGGATGCCATTTAGCCACACTCAAAGATTGCAGGCTGCGCAATTATGGTTGCGATGTAAAAGCAAACACTCGATTTTAGACAAGAATGTGAAAGCAGATTTGAGGATTAGAAAGCGGCAATTCTAGTGAATCACTGAGTTGAAAGAGCTGTTACCTGCATAGCTGATGAATCAAGCTTGTGCGTACAAAAGCACACTCTGATATCGACTGCCCATCTCACTCACAATGTGAATTTCCATTTTATGGCCAAATTAGGACTGCGTTAGAAAAAAGGGCTCGAATCAATTGTTAACATTGTCATTGACAAGTCAATTCACTGTAACGAGGTGTGTAAGAATGCAGGCAAATTACTTTGCGTTGGAGACACTGATAGCATTGACAGTGATGAAGCTGGTATTTATGCACTCAAGATGGTGAGATCAGCTCTAGATACGGTTAGGAGTAGAAATATCAAGTAATTAAAATGGACTAAAGCGGCGCCACAATGGTGGAATGAAAAATTTACTCAAGGGTGGACAGAAACACCACATGCGCAAAAACTAGAAACAAAATACTCTTCCTTTGAAATGGGAAATATGTGAAAGCAAAGCATTTTCCATCAATCATGGTACGGCAGCGCGAAATTCCACAATGTGACCAAATGTGTTCGCACTTGCAACCCTACAAGTTCCCTTAACCCCAGGGACAAAGTGACCCGCATTTGTAAAACACGCCGGGACAAATCGCACATTTCAGATTCAATCTACAGGATTACAAGGCGCGACAATCATTTCTATTTCGTCTACCAATACCACTGACCGAGCATTAAAACGAACATTCATGAACTGAGTTGCAAGCCAGGTTTCAGGAAACTGCACTTCCACAGTAACTCAGACCCGATAAGGAGAACGCAAGAACTTAATGCAGCTGCCACTGTCATGACTAGTCGCCAAATTTCGAGTATACAAAGAGCCAAGCATCAAGGCAAGCTACCCCTTACGAATCACACACAACACACCCAAAGATGCATAAAAGTAAGTCCGTGAACAACACTCCACCAAGAAGTAGTTCCATCACACTCTTCCCCATATCAAGCGCATTTACGGCTCTGTCACCTACAATAGGTAGCTCACATAAGGAAGACTGTCCATCGGATTTCACTGGCTCTGGAATCGATTCGCCGTCGTCCTTCTCCGACAATGAGTTCGGCTCGACCTCCACACCATTCTTCATGCCTTGAAGAGAAGATGTATAGGGTTTAACAGTCCCCAACAGGTAAATCAGGACATTTTGGGCGCGGATCGTTTTACCTAATTTTCTACTACTTTGCTCCTCCTTCTTCTGTTCCTCCGCAATAGCATGCAAACTTGATTCTACGACTTTGTCTCCGCCAAGTACTTCGTCCATTTTAACGACGTCCTGGTAAATCGCCTCTTGTTCTGCGTCCTAAAAAGACGATCGGTTGGCATAAACAGCTAAGACATTATAAAAGTCGGGTACCTTGCCTATCCTTAAACTAGCTGAAAAATGGTAAAAGGAACGTACCCTACCCCTTCTCGCCTTCTTCAGCTTACGAAACTCGGACGCGAAAAGCACGGAAATTGTCGAGGCGGCTTTGCGCTCCCGCTTAAATAGCGTGCAGACGAAACGAGTGGTTTGAAGGCCAATGCCCTTTAAAACAATGTCAAATCAACAAAACTGCACATCTTTCCTAAAAAGTTGATTGCAACCTAATGATATGCAATCTCTTTTTGAAAGCACGTTTCAGAGTGACGGCTTACAAACTCTGTATGAAATACGTTCGAAATACCCCTCATGATGCAGCTTAGTTATTACAGAATGAAAGGCTGTGCTGTGCGGAAAATTTGCGCATTTGCCTTTCATAGTCTCGACTGTAATGTGGGCGAAAACGCAGGATTTGCAGTATTAACACCAATACCACATTTCACTTTTCAATTTTCTTGTTTTAATCGAGTGCAACATTAGCAGGATTTTTGCGGACGATTTTGCTTGTATCGTAATATCGTCATCTACCTCATCGCTTCGGTGGCCAACGCTGACGCGATACATTTATTTTCTCAGGTAAAAGGTGGTCAACGCAGCCCTAATGGGAACTACGATGGCAGCTCCACCAAGTTTCAGAGATGCCTATAATACTTTGTTTGTTTGGACTGCCGATTTACGGTCAGGGTCAAAGAGGTGGCCATATTGCCCTGGCTACGCAGGCTGGTCTCCGGGCCATGCCAGCAGCTCAACTTCCTCTAACAGTTGAATATAGCATTCTATCCTAGTGTTCTGCCTTCTTTTGCCCTCAGTGGAGCCTTGACACTCTACAATACTGGCCTTTGTAATCGCAAGGCTCGAGTTATTTTCTCACCTCTCGCCGGATAGGTATGATTGAAGAAATATAGGCATTGCATAGCCTCCTCCTCAACTCACATTGTTGGTGTTTGCTGGGCGATGTGTGGTTGAACAAGTGCGATCCAGTAACCAAAACTCGCACCAGTCAGGGGTCGTGGTAGACGAGACCGTGATGGCACAACAGCAGCAGAGCATGGGCTTTGCACTCATACCTGCTTATTCTTAGTTATTCCTTCCAATTTTATCGTACATATGAGTGCACAGTTGGTTGCTATTCCCAGTCGCAAAAATAACTACACACGCTCACCTTGGAAACTTGGTAGTCATTTTCACCCATCTGCAACAATGAAGCAATTCTGGCAAAGTCCATCAACTGACACGGCGGCTTCAAGGCAGCAGAAATGTCAATCAAACGAGCGTGCTGTCACTTTAGAAAGCAGCTTACCCGTGGTCATTGGGATGACAATTGGAATGGGAGGATGATTTGGATAAGAGAGTAACACATTAGAGAGACAATTCGGCAAAGCTGCATTAGCATGTCAGCAATATCAAATGCACCAATGCATATTTTAAGCGCATAAATGTTTAAGTCCCATTTCCAAATTTAACTGAGATTGCTGTGTGCACACGTAGTGCTGTTTTGGCTATTATAAAGGGATGTCACTAAAAACATTGTTTTATTAGGAACTTCTCATCTGTCATCTTGCATTGACTTGCTGAAGCAAACTCACATCCTCACTATTCACTGCACGTTGAAATGCATTACGTGGAAAGGATTTTGCGCATGGCTTCAGTCATAAATCATCAGACATGTCTGCAATCATCATTAAGCCATGATTCATGTGTTGTAGGGTGCGAGAGACTACTCTTGCAAATCGTTGTGTGCTTGAACAACCTCAGTGTTTCATGTTGGACACAACTCGTGTTCCCTCTCTACCACATAATGTTTACCATAATTTCGTTATTTAATCAATTCTTCGCATGAGCTTTTTCATGGCACAGAATGATGAATAAAGCCCTTCAAGTTCAGTGATGAGGTGGGAGACGCCCTGCTATACCAAGATCAATGCGCAGTGATGCTGACTGTCGGTAGAGGTGTCCAGGTAATGCCGAGACGATGCTGTTGTAACAATGGATCGCTTCCCGAAATGCAGAAGCTTTGAGGAAATGAACGACAGCGGCTGGTAACCTTAAAGCTACTTGTTGGAAACTCAAGCCCCCAAAAGGCGAGCTGCTACTTCCCTGCTGACATGGAGCCTGTCTGTCATCTAAACTACACTAAATGAAACTGAAGTAATTTGGAGATCGCGCAAGTTGTTAAATGATTGACTAACCTGCCAACTAGTCAACCAACTGACCAATAGTCCAATGGAACTTCTTCCTTATTAGGTGATAGCAAGGTGACGTTGACTTTCCCACAGTGTCTACGTTCTGTGGGGTGCGTGGACGCACCACCAAGAACTGAGAGCTCGAGACACTCACTCACTTACCCATCCTAACCACCGATGCATGTTTCATTACCTTCTTCCTGACCATGCACACATGGAGGGCAAAAAGAGTGCACTGACGTGATCAAAACTCTGTTCAAAATCAAACAGTCATGATACAGGGGTTGAGGAAGGGGGACAGAAGAGGAGATCTGCCTTTAACCGCGGAGACGACAGAAGATCCTCAATGCCCTCCGCATTTCTATTTGATTCCAGGTTGGAGTTGTGCCCCTAAACGAGTCAATGGAACATTAGCCCGATCACTAAACAAATGACGTCTGCACAACTCACCACCTTAGGCAGGCAGGTGTGTGCTATCCGTTGATAAAGTAGCCCGATTTCAGTCCCCTGCTTTGCCTCGAATTCTAACATTTCCTTTAAAATGTGGGACAGATTTGGCATTTATATATTGCCTCCATGGCTTAGAGCGGATTATGGAAATTTTAGGCCTCGCCAAGCTTTGCTCCTACAAATCGCTAGTCAACTTTAACGTCCCATGCCGATACGTTAACTTCTTTTATGGGTGACGTCGTCAGTGACGTCCTTTCACTTAATCAGTGCAATAGTGTTTACGATCATTTAACCATGCTTCCGATGGAGAACATGCTTAATGTGATCGTGGAAATATGCCAGTCACCTACTCGAGACACTGGTTCACTTGTTGCTCTGCATCCACCAAATTGGCCTGCCCAACGCATTTGCCATGCTCTCAACCATTGTCTAGCCAGTCAGCCAGCCAACTAGCTGTGCAAATATTCAAGTAGGAAGAGCTGTTTCCTTTTAATTAGCTATCGATAAGGTAGTCGACTGATTTAGGGAAGGTTTCGATGTAAATGAGCTTTTTTGGAGGCAGTCACACATGGTGCATCTGGTCGGAGAGGACATGACTTTCGTTTGCTTTGATCGCGATTTCGTATCACTGCAGCAGTCTAACAGCCACCCTATCGTATGAGAAGCTGGCAGAGAAGGAAGGCAAGCGAAATGACCGGCGTGGTATAGCATTTAGCCAAACGAGCATCAATTTGAGAGGGATCCCAAGTAGACGACAACAAGTGTTCTAATCATGTGTGGGTCATTCAGCTGCGACTGAGACGCTTGAACACATAAAGAGAGGAAAAGACCAAATCGCTTCACTCTGGGTGGCTTGCGACCATGAGAATGCACTCGTTAAGAGGTTCGGGCTGTGCGAGTGCGGGGAGGCAAGGTGCCAAAATGGAACAAATAAGTATTGTCAAGCTATACCCATCTCGCCTCCACCCAGACGCTACTAGCTCTTCTGATAGAACGAGTAAGAAGGGAGGATATAAATCCACTTGCATCGACCTGACATGAAAATGTTGCGGTGAGGCATTTGCCCACAACTGCGATGCGGCAGATGGAATTGTCAGATTATGATGAGGGACTTCTACCACATCACAAGCATATTGCATACGCTGTGACATTCTGCCTAAGCTTTGTTACTACACAACCATGCTACCACTGCTAGATGGCTCTTGCTAACAAATGCGAAGAATTTGAAGTTGTCATGGAGAAGGAGAATGGAATAGTAGTAAGCAGCTACGCGAGTATCATCAGGGCAAACAAAGACGAACGCAGTGAATAAACTAACTGAATCTATGCTAACGACTCCTCATCGGCTTGACTGCATGTAGCTTAGGGATCATTCGATGCCAGTGCTTGAGGCTCTGCGACAGCCGTCGGAGTTGTGCAAAGTGCCACACGTGGTGGCGGTACGGATGTAGTTCAAAGACGTGACAGTTGAAGATAAATACCTCCTATGATGCCAAATGACGGACCACATTACACGCCGTTTTGTGCTGTGGGCTGATGGTGAAAAAGGCTGCAATGTCCTTCTAATCGCTTAAACAGAAGGTTCTCTTCTGACATGCCTTACAGTTGAAGTGCTGATGGATGAATGAAACCTTTCACAAAGATTTGCACATTCGAAGGGTTGACAGACGTCAGGCGCCGCAAAATACCCCATCATTGAGCAGCGCAGAAGAGTAGACTGTTGCGTTGAGCTAGATGAGCCATTCATCAATGGGAGTCAGAGTCTTTGAGACTGCATTATCAGAGGTAGCAAAAACAAAGCACGTTGGTATTCACCAACCACTATGACCGACGGCAGTGTGACAGACTCTCCTGAGTGGATTGAAGTACGCAAGCAAAATGGTCTTCTCTCCACAACTATTTTCCAGGCACCACCTAGGCGCCTACAAATGAAGCAAATAGAGTCGATTTGGACAAAGTGCCTGTCAATGGGGTTGAAATTGCAGAACTTGTGACCCCTAGCTTTACGAAATCGAAAAGACAAATTACAGTCGACACAAGGGAAGAAACATACTCAAAGACTTCCTTGTCCACACAACAGCATTAATGCTAACATTGATGGGACTGGTAGGCCTTTACTCCCCACCCTCCTCTCATGCCTCGCTAATCAATGTAATCTCTTCCGTCCCCCGTACATAAGTCATGCATGAATTCCAATGCGCCTAACCCCATGTATTGATGATCCCAACACCGTGCTAATACCACCTACCATTGAGGGCACTGCGGTAACAACCACGGTAAGGCCATCCAGAACAAGCCCAAGCGATTGATTTGAATTCGACTTCCTTCATATTTAATGAAAAATATGAAAAATTCAGAGTTTGTAAGTCCGCCAAACATAAGTCCCACCTCAAGAACCCACGGAAACTGCAACTCTGCAAAAGCACATTGCATTTAATTGCCCAACATAACTGTTCAGGACAGTCTCCACCACGCCTACTCCAAATTCGATTCAACAGCATCATCACTTTCATCAGGCTCTTATCTCCATTCCAGCCCTCCCGCTCTTTACATTCACACCTTTCCTTGCTTCCTCTGCTTAGCATTCAAGCACAAAGTAGACATAAGCCATTCTAAACTCAATGCGGACAATGCCGTGTAGCCATCAGTCGAATAAAATCATGGCCTAGCCAACGCACAAACCAAGCACAACTCACTGGAATCCAATTTTACACCCGCCAACTGTTCCATGAATTGCCCTCTCAATTCTTTTGCCGCGCGATCAACCGCTCGCTTCTCGTTCCACATGCACACGTCACCTACACCCTTCAACCACTTGCGGAAAACAAAGTCCTCTGCCTCGTCCGCGTTCATATTCTACACAAGTACCGTCGTTATCAACAGCCAAAACTACTGAACTTGCTATACAGAGAATATCAGCTGAATCAGCTGATCGAGACAAAGGAATGAATGCGAGAGAGTCGAAGGGGTGAGAGGCTGTGGGCATGGAAGGCGAGAGAATGGGTAAGGGGACAAGAGGTTGGAAGTGGACAATATAAGATCACACTGCACGATTCTTTAGTGCAGCCTTCATTATTTCCTCCCTTTCTCTCCTCTCTTCATGATACGATGCATGCACTCACTCATCTAGCCACTTGACTGAGTCGAACATGAAGGCTCAGCTTGGTAGAGTGAATGCGGATTTCTTTTCAACGACACACTCGAAGAGGCTAGGCGTAGCTTTCCCTTTTTATGCAATTAACATAAGATACCATTTCTGCCAAATTAACTTCTTTGACCATCGACACAACCAGAATGGTGGCGGTTGAGGCAACATGTTTGCACTAGACTGTTTTTAGCCTCTCCGCTGCACAACCGTACGTAGCCTCCAATATTGCGTTTATTGTGCGTCTTCGACAGAGCATATTTTATGCCTCAAATCTGCTTTAGTCCAAAAATTCATCAACTCAACTGTAAAAGACGAGCACTTTATATGAGGTAACCTTTACCCTCCTCCTCCTCCTCTTCATCTTTGCATCCAACCCAAGCGCGAGAACATTGACTGCTCTGAGTCATCCACATTGTCTTTTACAAAACGCTGGACCGATAGCACGTTACTAAGGGGTTGCATGAGGACATCTATCGGCGTCATGAAAACAGGCTGCTGCCTAAGGACGAGATTTGGGTTGTTTTTCCACCTATTGCCCAAAGGAAACTATTCCTTAAGCGACAGAGAAGTGAGATTGAGAGCTAAAGCCCACGCATTCTAGTATTCAATGACTCAGTCGGGAAATGCTCTATTTCTTCAGCCTTCATCCGTCCACTCTTGCATGCATTAACTCGCAATCCCACTTAAATGTAAGTGGAAGTAAACCTTTTTCAAATGAACTCTCTGAGTCACGTGAAGTATTGGTAAATACGGAAGCTAATGGCAACAACACTAAAATGTCACTTAGCCAACGCGAATTCAACCACTGTGATAAAGGCTGAATCTCGTTACTGCATTTGCGCTGCACTCCATTCACCATTTGACTAACGGATTGCATCTTTGATGCAGTGTGGCAACGCAATTTCAAAAGCAAGAAATGAAATAAGTTTGCCTACATTAGGGCTTCTTTACCAGTCAACTGCCTTCTCACAAAAGGCCTTCGAAATGAAAAGGACAGAAACGTTGATTGTAGTCGTAGACCACAAGATCATAAATGTCAACATAAAACGCGCGAAAGATCAAAACAAGCCTAATGTTTGAACAGGTCTACTGCACACAATTGTCACCTTACCTCATCAACTCTGTAATTGCTTGAAAGCATGTACACCGAGTTGACGCTTGGAGGTTGTTTCCGAGTTTTTGGACATCCTCGTATTCCTACATGTGTAGTGCAACCGGCCGTCCATTCAACCATCCATCCCTTCATCCTGCATTACATGTACACATCAGGCCAGTTGTAAATGGCAAATTTGTGGTCAAATGTTTTTGTTAGTTGAAATTTGGTGAAATTAAACATTCACTATTGCGGGCATGACCATCTTGCTAAACAGATCCCATCGTTATTCTCTCGCGTAGACATGTCACGCCCCTTCACTTATTATTTCCTCGACAGTACATACTCATACGGGTCTTGGCATTTCATTCAATGTCAAGTCAGTTGAGGCACAAACTGACGGAATACACTCTTGTCTACACAGCCGTTTGGTTCCAACTACATTTATCGATAGCCGACAACCTAACCCCTTCCAGATGTGATAGGCTTTACTCCCTGTCAACATCCCAAACACGGCAATATATGGGATGTGATTCATCAAATTTCATTGGCCGCACCCTGACGACTAATTAGTTGAGCCAATTCCTGTTCTTCATAGCTGACATGTTTTGAACATCTGGCACATTTACAATGTGCTCTTACCTCATGCTACACTATGGAGTCGAATAGTCAACGTTGGCACTGACTCTACAGCTCGTGCGCTTCTATTCCCGGGGCAAACATATTTCATTCCCCTCTTTCACCACGCACATCACTACCTCTAAGACCGCCAACTTCTCATCACTACCCTTGCATTGCCTTCAACTTTACGTCCCACATGGTGCTCTTTCCACTACATGCCGCACACACCATTTCCCCATAGCCACATTTATCAACATATGTGTGTTTGTGTGCATTTATTCTGTCAAAAAGAAGGAGTGGAAAATAAATTAAGTAAAATCGGGAGGTGACAGAGCTTAAAAGTGGGGTGAGAGTGTTTAGAGTGGTAAAGATTGATTTGCGGCACATAATTTTGGCTACAACCAGAACAGTTGGTGGAAGATTAGTCCTTATAGACCACACAGGCTGGCACAGTTACCTTTCTGCGATTCTTTAAGTCCAGTGCCGAGTAAATTTGATGGCCTTTTCGGTTTTTGGCGCATTGTTTGCGAAAATATATCCGTCCTTCAGGGCATTTGGTGCAGCTGGTTCCTTCCTCATAAGGTCGCTGGCCTCCGTTGTCCCCTCTAAAAGAATGCGCACATGGCAGTGTATCGATAGGCTTCTCCCCAGCTTCACGATCAGACAAACCCAACTTACCTAGGTGTGTAGCCACACACAATCAAATATTGTGGGTTCTGTAAGTCAGGCATAATGCCATCACATCGCTGCACTGCACAGCCAACCTCATTTGTGGTTGCCCGAACCATCTGTTCAGGTAGAGATAAAGACATGACAAGACGCACCATCTCGTGCTAAACCATTCAATACCACACACACACAATTTTCTCACCTGTGTGTAGTGACTAAAGGGACCTGTGCAATTTTTTAATGATAATTGTAGTTTTTGACTTCATTCTTCCAGGCACATACACCTTCAGTAATGGATGGCTTTTGGCCGCTGATAATGACGGTATTTCGTACAGCTCTATGATAGGGCCATAGAAAGGGAGGTTTAAACCTGCACATCTCGACCCAAAAATTTGCCAGATTCTGCAAGTCCGTAGAGTACTTCTAGACAAATGAAAACAGGCGCCATTTACACGCGAAACAGATTGCAGTGTTAACACAAGTCCAGTCGACCACGAAGGTACTGGCAACGAACGTACGATTAGTTGCATATTGGTGGCAGGCGGTTGTACATTTTCGCGAACTTCCCGATGAGCCTCAAGAAGTTGTTCCTGTTCAACTGGTGTGGATGACTCACACGCCACCATGGCGATGACAGCGACGGGTCTGAAGACCACCATCACAAGGCGACCTGACAATGCAAAATGTGTGCAGAGCAACAGTTGAGGAAGATGATGGTGAGCGATGCTAAGTAAATAACAACTCACCATTCCATTCGCATATCATCGTGACAAAGGGACTAAGAGAGCTAGACAATTCCGCCTATTTATTTGTGAAATAAGGCATGGAGTGATATGGTTGGATGTGGTGTAATAAAACAGACTCTGGTATCACATTGGCTGAGATAATCCCGCCACTCATGGTTCAGGTCATACCGACTTTGAATTGCAAATCTGCCGATGAAAAAAATTACCTCCATTTCACATTTGGAATGGAATAGCAGACTTCGTGTCATCACAGTGCGCAGAGTAGGCAGATTTGAAATGACTTAGGTGCTCTGATCCTGACGACGTAATCTATGGGCACTGCAGTCACGTTTTGCGACTTTTTCGCAGTTCTTGTTCCAGCAGACCAATCAGTGGCAGACGATCAGATTGCAGCAAAATTGAGGTTGTGCGAACATTATCACCTTCATTCAAAGATGGTGGCGATGGATGATACCCTACCTCGCTCTTTCAAATTTTACAATTTGTCAACGCCTCACCCTCCATGATCACTATTGCACTGTTCCGTGCCACAAAATGTACATTAGTTTCTTCAACCTAGTCTTCCATGTGCAACACTCTGATATTGGAGAGGAGAGATTGCAATTTGCTCGCTGCGATGATGGCAGTTAATGTCTCTCATTTGTCTTAATGCCATCGAATTTGACAACTTTTGCTTTTAATCTTCCAGATTCTTATTCAACACGCTTATTGGAGACTATCTAACGATATCATTTACGCTGATGTGGCTGATGCCACTTGCAGAGAGCTATTTCTTCAGTTCCAACTGATAAATTGAGTGTCCTTATCTCTTTCAGTCAGTCAATTTACAAGCAAAGGAACCATCTGGTCACTTCTTTTATTTTTTAGCTTTAGCAGAAGAAGAGCTGAGAGAGCAGTTGACGCATGCAGACTGAACTGATTTAACTTCGAATACGGTGACCAGTAGTAATAATCATAAAATGTAAGGTTCTGTGGTCATTTGCCTGCTATTTTTGAGATTTTACTTGCTAAAATAAAAATATGGCATGAGTGTGTCACTGTGATGCAAGAATCAGTTCCGATGAGGAGATGAGGGGACATGAAATTTGAGACGCCATCGACGTATGAATGTTGCACGCAAAGCATCTTCTGTTGTCTACTTAACCGTCTCTTTCCATTGCATAGATTTTGAGATCGCACAATGAGAAATGGAATCACAAGATAAAATGGTGCCTGTAGAGTATGAAGCAGAGTCGCTGGTGATTGATGATGCGGAACATGTTTAGCACAATGGTCACAATTCTACGATAGCCTTTGTGAATTATCGGCTTCAGCTTTAAGGATATGAACGTAGACGATGCAAGTGGAAAGGGTAGTTGAGCAGGAAGCTTCAATAAACGAAGTGAAGCTGTACCATGCAATATGTGAAGCGGACATAAAATCATGCTGCTCTGTTGATTGTGTTGAACCATTGCTTTTGAGCTCCGTCTCTTCAAATAAATGCTATCCACGATTCCACATTATTTTACAAGAATTATCAAAAGAATAGCAGCTATGATTTTGTGACTTCTACAAATGTGTAAATTTTGATGTTGCATGGAATTGTGGAAGTAGTGACAAGGCTTTCATGGAAAAGCATATTGTTCGGTGGACGTCATCACCATGAAACAAAAGCATTGACATCAGCAGCTAAAACTCAAAAATTTTGAGGCTTCAGAACTTCGTAAATTATTAATGTCTTGTCGATAGAAAAGTGAGAGGAGTATAGGGAATCCACAAGACCAACAGAGAGCAACGGAACCATGGTTTTGCGGTGATGACCTCAGTCTGGCAGGGAGAATTGACTGCGATGATTTTGCAGCAGCAGTCATGCGTCGCGCAGCCCTTTAAGGTGTATATCAAGTCAGAGTGAGTACGTTGTCAATAATAGTTACAAATGTGGATTTTCCTTCACTTGCATGGTTAATCTAGCACGATGGCATTTAACAGTGGCTTTTGGAAGTCAAATCCACCATCAAATATCTTCTGGTAATCAACAACTCCTTCAATTGTTCATCGCTTTTGTCGAAGTGGAAAATAAGTTAATTACACTGGAGTTAGTGGCACCGTTTGCTCACCTACAACCGACAGAGGTGCTCAAAAGATTTTTGCACCTCTCCTATTGGTGTAACAGAAGAGTCGACTTCCAGTCACCCACGCTTGCCATCACATGGTGTGCGTGGAACGCACCATTTGTTTGCGAGTCAAATCAAGTTCTCACCAGACGTCTCATAGTACCTAAGCCAAATTTCTTTTCGCATAGCTATCAAGACAAATAATGTCTAAACATTTGTAATCACCTAATTAAGTAAAACTTAAGTCTACTTCTTACAGAACACATAGGTTCCATACTCAGGTGCTAGCAAAAGCACAAAAGAATTTTTACCAGCACACGCTATATTGACACTAAAATTTTTTTGTCTAGGAACAAGCAAACCCACTGCACATTCTTGTTTGCACCTTGCCCATGGTGCATTTTCGATGAGAAGGTTAACTGGGAAAGCAAGACACAAAAAGGCGTTTAGATAACTGCTTGCGATATCGGCGAATAAGTGAAATCTGTGCAAGTCTAAATGTTGTTCAAAATTGTGCATCTACTTATAGCTAATAGGCCGTGATGTGTCAGGACCATATTTTGGTGCTCTGCTGACATCAGCGGGAATAAAAACGCTAATAAGCTTTTAATAAATAATTGCAGCTCACTGGCTCAAGGTACGTAATTACGCTAAGACTCTTGGCCCTACTGCAAAAAGTGGAAATTTTATCAGACATTTATGGGTTTGTATAAGAGGTGCATTTTAATATTTTCAAACAATTGACAGCGTACAAAAGCCGACGCTAGCAGCGGCGGCAGCAGCAGGGGAATCGAAGTGCGTGACATTTGACGTGCTCTTTCTAGCCTACTCAGCATTGGAGGCCATGAGATAAAATGCAGCTAACATTTGAACACAGATTTAACTGGACATAAAAGCCAAGCGACCGTGGTACCGCCTGACATGAGTTTTAACATTACTTAACGCTTGAAGTGGAGCCAATGATTTTGAGGCATTATAACAGCCTATAATTTCAGCGTAAATAATAGCCACTGCATAATTTACCACTAAACTACATTCTTGTATTTGCCCATTTATCTGTAGAATAGTATTTACTATCAACGACATTTTAGAAGCCTATGAAGCTAGTGGATATTAAGGTTGAATATTCTGTCGCACAGTGCACGTGTACGACCACCGTTATTAGTTTGTTTGTCCGTGCGAGCATAATGTTCGAGTTGGCCACACTTTGTCTGCACAAAATAATTAGTCACATTTGTCAGGCTTAGAAGCTTCTTGTTATCGTGACACCCCACTGCCAAAACGGGCACTTAGTTTACATTGCGTGGTAACACAATTTCGCCATGTCATCGACACTTACACGCCTGCGCGAGGGATGATTTACGTTTACCAAAATCCTCCTCAATGAACCGACTTATAAATAGTAGCCTGCCTGGTGTGTAAGCCACATGCGCTTACCATCCTTCTTTCCCAAGCAATTTTATGCATTGTAAATCAACAGGCATACGTATTATGCAGGCGAACGCTTCCTTTGCGGACCATCTATAACTTTATAAGAAGCATTCAATTGTGCTGAATAACGAACTCGTTATTCCAATCCTGTCATTGTCTCCAGTCGCTGACAGTGCAAAGAGGACATTAACTTTTCCTAAAATGGCGCAGACCTCACCATCGATGAGGAGGACAGCATAGGCTCAACCAAGTGCCTTGCAGTGAGCCTAATGTATTTCTGTGAGTCATGGCAGCACGCAATATGAAATATTTATTGTAGCTACAAATTACTAGTGACTTGTAAGTAGAAGTGAGCGTTGAGTGACAATGGCGCCAAGAGTTTACTGCTATTAAATGTCCAATGTCCATGTCCGCATTTCTTGTAGCTCATGTGAATTCCCCCAGAACTTTAGGATAGAATAAAATCATATGCTCTGAGACATTTTTTAGTCGAACATATGAATTGGCGCATTGAGTTATCGTCTTGGAAAACGTTAAATTTGTGTTAAGTAAATTTGCTTAAAGGATTCACGCTTACTTATCAATTGTTAGCAAAATTGTTATGCTGCCTCCTACATTACCAGTAGCCACGACAGCCCACTATCGTAATGAATGCGCCCTCAAGCAACACTACAAGCCTTTGCTGAATGCATTCTGAACAGCAAAAGTATCAGCGAGCCTTAATAATTTGCATAAAAGTGCACTGGAGTGTGTGATGCTGCCCCAAATGTCCTAGCTACACTCAAACAATTAGCAGCGTTTATTGGTCAACGCAATCGGCTGCAGCAAAGGAGCCAGAGTTCTTTAGTCCTGACTCGTTTATGCTACGACGTTTTAAAAATTCTCTTCATATTCGATTAGAAATGAAACCTATGTTCCTTCCTGAGCTACTTCGTGGAGCCTGTTATATCGAACACCACGTTATTGACGAGCCATTTGATTTTTGTCTCAGCACCGACAGATAGGCTCAAATCAAGTCGATCATCTATAGTCATGGCCGCAAACTGTAGATCCGCAAGTTCAGCTTGCCTTATAATTGCTAGCACAATTCCTAATAGTCATGGCCGCAAACTGTAGATCCGCAAGTTCAGCTTGCCTTATAATTGCTAGCACAATTCCTAATAACACAATATTTTCCCGCTTACGTGCGCATGTGATTAGCATCACACATCGCACACGCTCTTTCGAAAATAGCAAACTCCGGATATAGGCATTTATTAGAGCAAGGGAGAAATTGTACTCAAATGTAAACATTAAAAGTTGTTGTGGGCGAATAAGCTAATATTGGATGTCTCTCTAGTCTAAAAGCAGAGCGCTTTTGATTATCTCAAGAGCAGAATTCAAAGTGGTCTTTGCATCTTCAGCTGAGCCAAGCGACGTGTTGACCTCCGCCACCGCCATCGATTTCAGCAGACCTAGACAGCAAAGAGAAGTGGTTTCATCCTCACTTCGATGCAAAGAAAATGCATAAAGACCCGATGAGGATCTTTGTAACCTCATTCTTTACGTGTGCTGCGGTGAATGTGTCCCAAAGCACTCCGATGATGCTACAGGCTAAGCACATCGCTACACTGTCTCTAGTTACTTATGCCACCAGATGAAATCCACAGCCTACTTCAACCTTCGGAATAATAAGCTAATAATGTTGGTCTGTTGTTTCTCAGAAAAAATCCAATAGGATTCTTTAAATACGTGCATTCGTTCCAGCACGTAGGTGTTTCTCTTGCAGTAGTGCCATAAGCAGCTGCTCTGATATCTTTGTTCTTAGTAGAGGAAATGTAGCTGCTGTCAATGCAGTCAAGGCATAACCATGAAAGTCGAAACTGCTAGCCTACCTGTCCGACCAAGGGTCTGGCAAATGTACTTGCCCTCGTCCAACGAGAGACCACCTGGAACGGGGGTTCCTGTGCTGGGAGCGTACTTCGGATCCAACCCGTTAATGTCGAAGCTCAGGTGGATTTGACAATTAGGACTGCCAAACAAACATGTTTTCCAAATTAATATTCTAGTTATCGTCATGACACTCTCAATACCAATCCTTCGCACATCGTCCATATTAAAATACGGAATATTGAGGTCCTTTATGAACTTCCTAAAGCAAGAAGTTAATTGTGAGCTTGCCCTTCCTCCATTCGATTGGCTTAAAGGTAAAAACTTACAGCTCTGGTGTATCGACATCCCGAAGTCCGATGTAGAGTAGTTGATTGGCTTCAAGACTGCAATGTGCATAGGGTGAGTGAGCGTCAGTCAGGTAAGTAATTGTAAGTAATGCAAGGAGATCAGACCTACACTGGTTTGATGGTTTCAAAGCCTTGAGTTTGCGGGATGAGTTTGCTGGTTTTGCTCAGAAGGAAGGAGAGGGGCAACCATGAGTGTGACGAGAAGTGGAGCTCCTGGGAGTATTGACGTCAGCGTTGCGTCAATTCAGACAACAGATGAGTTGGGGAAGATCTTCAATTGACCCGCAATTGACCCGATCCCGATACTGTGGTCGCCGCTCAGTATGAGTGTTATATCGTTCTCCCCCACACTTGGCGACACACTCTGTCAGCTCTAAAGTGGTATTCACCAGTGCTCACTTATTCTCGCAATTCAAAATAACATCCGCTTCACAGTCTTTCGGCTGCGTAACTTCTCCTTAGTCATTTGCTTTGGCATCTAGAATTTGACACCAAAATAGTCGAAACACATAAGCAATGGGAATTTGGGCAAATCATATTAGTGGGGTAGAGCGTAGATGGCTCTTCAAGAATTAGCTAGGAAATTGGGGAGATGGAAAGTCAAGCTAGCAGATAATTTACCCAATTTCCTCAAAAGCACTTTAAGACCATAGCTCAGGACGTCCCTAGGTCCATTCTGAACCCCATCCTTTTGATGACCCTTGTCGATAGCTGCTGCCACAATACCTAGAGAGTAGACATGATTTTCAGAACCCTTATCCATGACGCGAAAGCGCAACTTGGCTGGGTGTGGGTTGTGAGCACCTTTTATACTCCACGTGTTACAGCTTTGTGCGGCTGTGAAGATGTGTCTATGGGGCTGTCAGGGTACTATTTCCGTGTGTTTACGATAAAAATCGATTTGGATGCCTATTTGGTCTCTAGCGCAAGGGCGTTGAAAGCGATCGTATGATAATAGTGGCTTAAATCAGAGAACGTGGATCTAGCACTTGTTTATGTCTCATGGATTCTGTTTATAAAGTTGAAACCTACTGTCCAAATGGAGCCATAGTTGCCATTGGCGAAATTGCTCTTCAATATTGTGTGTTTAGGCACCTAAGTGTGCTAGTGAACCCACTCCTCCTCGAGCAGAACATTTTTGTCTGTTATTTAATGCTAAAACTCGACGAGGGAATTGACTTTTAGCAAATTTGTACATCTGTAAAGGCAATTGTTGCAGATGTTGGAAAAGATTTTTGCTACGCTGCATTAAGTGCATAAAACATCCAGCGGGTGACACAAACTTCCCTAATGCCAAATGTTACAATGTTCGCAACCCCACTCTTTGTTGGGTGATGGCAATGGTATCGCCACAGCGTTTGCAGCGACTTTCGCTTTGCATCAAATAATTTAATCACTGCAATCAATCACTACCGCAAGAACAATATCAGTATGCTTAGAGGTTACCAAGATTATAAAGCTTGCTCCATGTGGCTGCGAAAAATGGGTTTCAAAACCTGAAAACTTGTTGATATTGAGTATTTATTGGCGTAGGCTTTGGCTTGCCCAGCGAGTCAATTGTTCTGACGCGCTGATGACGACCGCATGACGAAAACTTGAATTGAATATGGAGTGTCGAAAAACGCGTAACTCGGCTGCATTGAAGCCTTCTTTTGGTTCCAGCATGCATAATGAACAAATAAAATGACAATCGCCTTAAGCGTAATTTCATTGGCATGGTCTATGCTCCCATCCATCTGCACGATCAAATCGACTCCAATGTCAATGGAATAATGCTGTGGATCAGCGTTATTTTAGAAGCCCAACAACTTAGTAGAAGTGTAAATGAATCTTCAGCAGCGTGATGAATGCATGAAGGCACAAGTGTTATTTTAGTTGCTTTGCCAGCTTGATAATAAGACAAAATCAGGCATACTTAGCTTTTAAACGCAAAGTGAAATGTGTCAGGTGTAAAGAATTCCTGTCTTTTGTAGCGCTGCATTACATAAACAGGGTTTTGGCGTACATTTTGTAATCTAAATGCACTTGCGAGGATTGCTTACGCAATCAAGACGCCCGTCATTGCACACACTCCCACACAGTATCAGTCTGCCAGGTGCATAAGAGCATCCTCACAGTCACAAGGCGCTTGAATGCGAACAATCCAATGCCTTGTTAATCAGTAAGCAACTTGCTGCAGATTGTTAATTTTTTGAAGTAGAGCGCAGGCTTTATTACTGCTCTTAGTGCTGGTAGAAGCATACTGTAACTGAAGATTGAGCATAGGCAGCCATCTCGAGTAACGTGAACTTGATACGGAAGATTGCGCTCAGTGACTTTGCTACGATTGCTTGGCTTTTATGTTCAGTTAAACCTGTGCTAAAATTTTAGCTGCATTCTATCTTACAGTCTCTAATACTAAGTAGTATAGATATAGCACGTCAAGTCTCACGCACTTTGATTGCTCTGCTGCCGCTACCGCCACTAGCATCGGCTTTCCTATGCTGCCAATCGCATGGAAACATAGAAATGCACTTCTTATGCACACCCGTAAATGTCTGCCAGAATTTCTATTCTTTGCAGCAAAACCAAGAGTCTTACCGTGATTTCGCGCCTTGCGCTAGTGAGCTGCAATTATTTGTTAAAAGCTTATTAGCGATTGAATTCTCGCTGATGCCAGCAGAGAACCAAAATGTGGTCCTGCCACATCACGGCCTATTAACTGTGAGTAGATGTGCAAATCGGAACAACATTTAGACTTGCAATAAGTTCATTTATTAGCCGGCATCACAAGCAGTTATTTAAACGCCTTTTTGTGTCTTGCTTTTTCAATGAACCTTCTCATCGTAAATGCACCCTAGGCAAAGCGCAAACAAGAATGTGTAGTAGGATTACTTGTTCCAAGACAAAAATTTTAGCGTTAATATAGTGTGCATTGATAAAAATTCTTTTATACTTTTGCTAACACCTAGGTACGGAACACACGTATTCTGTAAGAAGTATTCTACTTTAATTTTGCTTCACTAGCTGATTGCAATTGTTTGGACGTTATTTTGTGTGGCAGTAAGCTCCGGCGTGATATAATGCGGTCTTAATCTGCAAATTCGCACATTACAGATCACAACGAAGCACTCCACTTTGTAGTCTTAGAAGTTTGACTACTGGCAACAGGTTATCAGTCCTCTTTAGGACACTGTTAAGTGAGGGTTATGCAAAATCTGCGTATTTAAACTGCTGCAGTAGTGACATATGAAATGCTGTTAGGAGAAATCAGGGGCTTGCTCAAGAGGGTCCCGATGCGTAAACGCTCCCATATACTCATTTGTATGGCCGTCTGCAGCCTTTGACAAACATTTTGGCTCTATACTTTTGCAGTTATTCTTACAAGAACTTCAGTAAGCGGGTTACTTAAGCTTGCCTCCTTCACATGCTTACAGCGCACTACTTCAAGCCGAGAATATCAGTCATTAGTCTATCCGAATAGCCGTAAACAAGCCGTCAAAAAGGGTTAGTGCTCTCAATTGTCTGTGCCAATTGATTAGTGAACCGGTCGGCTCATGTGAAAATCCGCTTAGGAATCATTGCGCATCAGCGTAAGGGTTGACAACTTAAAAAGGTGCAGAGCAGTTAAGCATGCAACTTGGTATGTGGTAGGTCAGCATCAGAAGGCACGCTAGATACCAAGATAGTGGCGACTGCAAGTACAACCAACTAAAAGGACAATGCGTCCCATCTTTTTCCACCACATCAAATTTCACGTGAGGTAGAGGTGAGGCTCTTCCCCTGTAGATGCTCCCAATGGTAAAGCCTAATGCAGGAGATTCAGTGCAGGAGCCACGTCAACGTTTCCATAAAGCTCTCTTCTAAATGAAGGTATTTGCAGATAGATAAGTTATGTTATCAACCAGAATCAGACAGATGGCTCTTAAATTTCACCTTCTTGTCGGCTGTAGAGCGCATTTTTTCATAAAAGGCACCGTTAAGTCGCAAACGAGAGGGACTACACAAAGTCTTAGATGCTTATACCATAGATCTTATAAACGTATACTGAGGCTTTGGCATAAAAGTGAAATTGTTCAAAATGAGTCCCGTTATTTGCCAATTGAACCATCATTCATCTCAAATTAAAAATGCCTTTGTTGGATTTACATTTAGCTAGGTTATGCATGAACATTGCAGAAGCCATCACCATCCCGTATTTGATGACAGTGGTTTTATAATAGTTTTGGTGTTTAATCATTCCTCCTTCACTCTCGCTGCTTTGCGTACGAGTAAATTGCGACTGAAACCTGCAGCTATGGTTCACATTTCCGTAGGTTGACGTGCAATCTACATGCATGCTGTCAACTTCTCTTGGTCTGAAAGAGGGTAACACATGCACTTACCCTCTATTGTACAGCGGCGGTATAATTTATTGCGTGTCTAACGTAATGGAGGTTTGAGATTATGCATTTTGTGTGCCCAGCTTATGTCACGATCCAAAGCTTATATCGGCAGTCTGAAGTTTTTGCAATCCTTAGTCATATCTCTTCAGACACAGTGCTTTGGCCTACTGCACCTTGAGGACAGATTTGAGGTGTCGGGGTGTAACATCACCGAGACTTCATACCGAAGATCATTGAGCAAATTTTAAGTAATAGACCATTGCAAAATTTCATTCCTTTACTGTCAAACACAACAGAGACTTCTCTACAAATTTTGCGAAGTGAAAAATTCCTAAACGATCTAGTGGCGTAGTAATAAGAGGAATTGGAGTAACCATAACAGCAACTGTAAGGGAATATGCACCCAAAGATGGGACGGGTGTTGTTTGTCCTTGAACGGGAGAAGGAAGTGTAATCCACTCTAACCCAACCATGTTCACTGCGTATCGGTTATGACCCTGTCAATACCGACTTAAATTGATCTCCTCAAATCTGTTAGCGTAAATCAAGAGAATGAGCACCGAGACTGAAGGGATTGGTGACTACCTACCAATCACACTAATGGCAGCGCTATTGGGGCTACCGTCCTTCCAATACGGCATAAGGCTTCACCCTCACCCGTTGTACGGCTTAACAAGGCCAAACTCCACTTCTGCTTTTACCACTAACGTCGAAGGGCACTTTGACCTTAGCGTGCCCCTCACGGAACCCATTCTTAATTCCAATTTGGAGAACTGCTGCAGTCCAGCATAACTCGTCCTCGAAAGGAACAAAACAGCCACCGATCAGAGAGGCTTCCCTCGCTACCAGCAGTGATGAAGACAACGAAGAGTAACATAAGGATACTGCAACTGCTGGAGAAATATAAATTTTATGGCTTGCATCAAATTAGCGTCAAATCTTAGAGAAAGGAAGACTTAATGTGTTTGGAGAGGAAGCGAGATAGACAGTGAGAGAAGTAGGATGTGGGGTGATGATGACTAGGTAAATGGAAAGAAATGAAATAGACCTGTAGAGAATCCGGCCCTGTAAGGATGGAGATTTGAGACCAGGTCAATTAGCCCAAGTCCAACGTTTAGTCTAAAATCATCTGCAGTCTCTGTAAATAATCATGAAATTGTTACTGTTAAACTCAAGTAGACGTGCTTATCCCTCAAGGTCAGTGTTACAATTCTCATTCTCTGATGCAATCCATTAATGCAAGATGACGTTCTGTCTAGGGAGATTTGTTGACACGTGTTGAGACACCTGCCCGCACTAGCCTATCGTCAGCAGGTTATTAGTCTGTGTGCTCTAAGAAGTTGTGCGTTGGTCGTCTCACGCATCGTCATTACAAGTCCAACGATTGACCTACCCCGTCGGCGTGGGCGTATTGGCATGCTTACACGCACGTAGATATTAGGAATGAAACAGCAATCCCACTCACGAGACGTTTATTTACACATCAAGAAATTATATAAGCAACTGGTTTCATAACATTGAATTAATGTCTTTCACTACTGAGGTAAATGAACTTCATCAAATTACTTCATGTTACCCATTTTACAGCCTCAACCCCTCTCAATTTCCAAGTCCCGCACCTGCAACATCATCTCTACTCCACTTCATTAGCACGAATTCATTGAGTTCGCATAGTCTATGCACTGCTGAATCCTGATTTTCTAATGCTAGATACAACTGGGAATCACTACGGTAGAATTGCTCAGTCAAAGGACCACCTTTGAGATGTGATTGTGACCTGCGAGATTCAGCTGGCACTGGTGAAAACTACGATAGAGCTGGCTGTGTGCCGCGCTTAATGGGAATGAGAAAAACATGACACCTGCATTGGGTGACGACCACAGCAGAGGGCTTGAGGCAATTGTGAGTCACTTCGAGGTTGATCCACACACTGATGTCAATTTGTCTGGGGGCTCCGTTTCTGTACCCACTCACCGCACACCTCTCGCCTTCCTTCCCAACAAAACCAGCAAATTTATTCCACTTGCCCATGGCTTCAGAAATTGTAGATTGGTATGCGTATGATCTCCTTATTTTAATTGACATTATTTATGCTCATTACTTCCATTCATTTTGAGACCTTGAAGCTAGTCAAATTCTTTGCATCGGACTTCGTAGCGTTGCTCCACCACCACTTACCAATCGTATTAGATGGTACAAAAGTACCTCAGCATTTGAATACGTATAGTGTGGAAATATTGAGCATTTAAAAGTGTCATAAAGTCCACACTTAAGAACATGATACGAATTCTGTGAGTGAATATTGAATGCTAATCAGTTCAAAGGGTGAGCAAACAAAAAATCTTATTTTTTAACCGCGGTTCATATACAGCCCCAAATGTCAAATTCTATCCGAACTTTGACATTGACCAACTAAATCCTAAATACGCTTTTAGCGCATAAACCCCCTTTTCCGATGGGTCCTTCGACGGAGGAGGGTAGGCAGGCTTGCAAGACCTGTAGTCAGACAAGCTGACTGACATTTTGAACATTTAAGTACACATCTTTAATGCACTGTCGGCGATGACCTCGAATGTGTTAGGCGGAAAAATTTAATCAAATGTGTGACCATGATGCTGAATATGCACCTTCAAATTAAGGCTGAAGTTCTTATTTAACATTTCTTGTGCTTATTTGACACCAGTAAAAGCGGTCAGCATTGTTAGCTTAATATTTTATTAAATGTTGTGCGAGGATCAGTCTGCTGGTGTGACCACAAAGAACTGTGGTTTTCGGGTGATGACGTGAATGAGTGGCATAAATAATCTCCGAGAGTGGCAGTGCGTTGGAACTCTAGCGAGTTGCGAAACTGAGGACGCTACTGAAGTGCATTGTGACACGTCTATTAAAATGCATTGAAAATGAACATGCAAAAGATCGTTTTGAATGCCTAAAACATTTGCTTCCCTACATGGGGATGAATTAATCTACTTGCCTTGTTGTTTAGGTTTGTTGATGTCAATAGTGGTGGTGAAGGTCAACACTTTGCTTGGCACGTCTAAAGAAGCAAAATCGGTGTCGAATTCTGCTATGCCTCGTTCCTGGTCCGTGGTCGTACTCGCTCACGCTATCCGTGACACTCTGTCAGCCCTAAATTAACTTCCACCAGAGCTCGCTGGTTCTCGCAATTCACAATCACCGCCTCCTCGATGGCCTTCAGCTGAGTTATTTTACCGTCGTCATTCGCTTTTGCCTCTAGTATCAAAAGCATATATGGCGAGGGGGTTGAAACTCACACCAGCAGATGGCTTATCAAATTGAGAGAATTCCACGAATTTAAAGTGGAAAATGTGAACTCCGACTTTACAGAATTTACCTCAGTGGCATAAGTTACACCACTTCATCTTAATGGATCCAGTTATTGATATGATTCTTAGACGCATAAATGAAAGTCTAATCGGTGAGACTAAAGCTCCATTTATAATGTCTTCATGTGTACAAACATTCTATTACACCTACGCCAACGGAACACACCAAACGTCCCACTTGTAATGATGATGCGTAACACCAACGCACAACTTCACAGAACACGTGCTACACACAGGTTGATTAGTAGTTGGTGGTCAGCCACCTATCGGAGGTGTTTTAACACACGTAGGCAAAACTACGTGCAGAAGAATGCAACCCCGACTTGGAAGGCCTGTTCAAGAACCAAAAATCGCAAAGCGATGTTAAATAAGCACGTGTACTTGCGCTTGACATCCAGGTTTTCATAACAATCATAGAGGTCGTGGATGACTCGAGACAGAGTACAAAACTTTTTCCCAACTACCGGTTTTGTCTGCTTCGACCCTCCACATAAATGAAAGTAAGCGAAGGAATGCGTCGTGAAGCCACCTTTGCTTGCAACGTTTATTGATGGAATCAGTTCAAACCTGCTTGGTAAGTTGCGCTCGCTACCTTCTCCTCACCGCGCTGCCCCACTGGCTTCCACATCACCCACCAAGGAAAGATTGCCATCCACGACTACTTCTCGTCTACTACCTTCTCTCACTGTAAACTGTTGATGCACTTATTGCAGGCTCCTGTGACAAAAACTACTTGTCTCTGTACTTTACATCCTCCGCCTTCAATGCGCCTAGAAATTCGGGTTTGGGTAGGAATTCTTTCGCCTTCTTCTCACTGCTCAAACAGGATGACCACTATCAGCAATCTCGCAGTCGCTCCCACACTCTAAACTATTCTTAGTTTGATGTGGGAAAACAAAACCGTGGAAGTCAACGTAATCCACCCAGAACAACCAATCACTGCAAATTTGCAACTTCACCCACTAAGTCCTTTTATTTATAGCTACTGAAGCATAGTATTCGATTCCCATAGTAATTTGCTGACTCAGACTTACAGTTCTCATCGTGCTGCACCAATCTCACTTCTGTCCACATCTCACTAGCCCTTCCATACATTCATGATGAAACTATACCTAAGGGCACAATATGTTCTATGACGTCTCTACTGAGCACACAACAACTGTCAAATTCCAGAGCACAATTACACTAGGTACCCATACAACACCGACATCTCACCTTGATGCAAGCGAAGCCCGCATTAGACAGACGAGAAGAGACTTGGTCTCTAAGAGACTGATGGTAAGATTACCACATTGTGCGGCTTGTAAGATCTGACTCCCCATCCACAGTGCACCATAGCGACTGCAGCAAGTGTACCCACAGAATTGCCAATGGGTTGTCTACTAAATGTGGTAAACTTTGCTTGAATAAAAGCACTTTAACTGCTTTTCACGAAATTCTAATAAGCATTTGACAAGGAATGTGATGGAACACCCACAGCTCATTTCACGTAGGCTAGCTCATATGACAAAATCAATTACATACAGATGGATAAGAGTTAAGTTCAATGTTGCGCAAGATTTTAATTTCCCACTTACTCGAGGAAACGTGCATCTACTAACTTACCTTACACCCATCTACGCGCATGGATTACCTGCGGATTGCTTCCAAGAAATCGCGATTTGATATGGCACACTCAACCTACGGTAGTGGCAGCACAACTCATTGCGCGTCAATCTCTTGCTACTCATCATACAATGCCTTAACGAACCGCTCCCACTTCTCATACGCCCATACCAATTACGATCCGCCATCACATCCACTGCAACGTGCTATGTGTTCGGCTCAAAAGCCAACTACATCCGCAATTGGCACCCCACACTCTATCTAACACAATGAACACACCACATGCGTCAACAAGAGCACAGTAAAACGCATCACCGCAAGTGGAACACCAAACCGGACAACTGTTCCATCAGGCTTCATTTACGTGCGTCACGTCGCTATTATTACATTCGGTGTCCCACGTGAAACGCATAGGGGGGGGAATACTGTGCTTAGCCTCTTCGAGTCGTTAAAATTAGATATTCGTATTTTTTCATATTCAACTCTGTTAAGTGGCCAAGTGAGTGGTGAATGCATCGTATCATGAAAAAATGGGAGAAAGGGAGGAATTAATGAAGGCTGCTTTAAAGAAACGTGCAATGTGATCCTACAGTACCTACCTCCAATCCTTTTGCCCCCTTTCCCACTCTCTTCCCATCCATGCCCACAGCCTCTCTTCAATTCGCCTCTATGGCATTCATTCCTTTGTCCCCTTCAGCTGAAAATGCATGTTTCGCCACTTCCACGGAAGAACCACATGCGTCACTAATTTCGTTCGTAATGCGAGGCAATGATTCATCCAAGCGCGATATTGCGAATTTGCACCAGAAGCGGCTATTTGTCTCTGGCGACAGAGACGCATCCAGCCTGTTGAAGCAAACATATAGATCAAGTTTGAACCATCGCGATGATTCTACGAATTGAGGGTTGAATAAACCACATCCTGAGAGTGAATATCACAAAATATTGCGCGGCATTTCTGATTTAACGACACGTGCTGGCGATAATTAATGTGGCAGCAGTACCACCAGTAGAGGACTACTATAAACGACATCCTTTTTGATCTGGAGCCAAGATGGATGATGCACGCTGATCATCTAACGCCTTTTGCTTCAAGGCTGCAGGCATGCAAAAGGGGTTGGAAGGAGAAAGTATGACGTTGATGGTGGTAATGGGAGTGCATGATCAATGCAGCCACTGTTGATAGAGGATGGCAACAAAAGTGAATGGATTAAAAAGGAGGGAGGGAGGACAATGTGTCTTGATTTCCTGATCTTGCTTTGAACTGGTTTAGCATGGACCAAGGGGGTGAGATGTAATTGCGCCTGACCGCGATAGCACTGAACTGACAAGGAGAAGACAGGTAGAGTCATGGTTCGTGGATCAACAAGTTCACCATCTACTCATTGTGACATGTCAGGCATGGACCTCTGTCCAAGCGACGGCAGGATAAACCAAAACTAGCTGCCTCAAACAGTCCTACCATGTGATAGCTTAAAGGCGAAAGAGATCTAGACATGGCAGCGGTAGCAGTTGGATGGTGATTAAGTGTGCCTACTTTTGTCTGCCAAGTCGGCTACATTTAAGAGAGGAAAAAGAATGACAGAGGGAGCAAAAAGGAAGGAAAAGAAGAAAGAACGAGAGGGAAAAGACAAGAAATGTATGCGTGAATGCAAGGAGTGCACATTCGTCTCCCCCAGGAATGATCATCCGTATGTAGACTCTAAGTTTCGAGGCAAATAACCTACTGATGCAACGACTACAGCACTGCTCAGACGCCAAAGTCGAGTAGACTGTGGTCACAATCTGAATTTATGAATAAGGGCAGCCAGTGTTCATTCACAAGCTAATCAAGAAAGACTGAGCGTGAGATGACCCACTGTGTGTCAAATGGAAGTCAAACCATCCACTGCGAGATCAATTTCGAATTAGAGAAACAAAGCAGGAGGCGATTGACTACTCCAGATTACTGGCAGCAGCAACCGCACTTATGGACACTTGTGCGGACACACACAGAGGAGAGATATTTGAAATGTGACTTAGACTTGCATTCCAGTCTCCTTTCTCGATTATCATTTTGGCACATGCTATTTAATGAACACCTACTCGAAGAAGATCTAGAAACACTAACAACAACTAAAATAACGCTGAATTCAGATTGAGAGATGCCGAAGATAAAAAACCCACCAACAGCAGCAAAGGGAAGAAAGGAAGAAAGAAAGGAAGGAGGTAGAAGGAAGTGAGGCAGTGAGGAAGGGCCAGAGTGAAGTAAGGCTCTCACAAAGCAGGCATCTAGGTGCACTTGCGGCAGTTAAAAACAATCGTAGCAGCAAAAACCAGGGCCATTGGCGCAATAATTAGGATTGTGAAGGTGCGTGCGTGGGGCCAACTGCGGCATTTTGTTCGAGGAAGGTGGCATTTACGAGGCATTGCACAACGACACAAATACCAAGTGGACACAGTGTGCATATTGCGGCAGCTTGTCTGTTTGTTTGCACTTAACTAACCAGCCAAGTAAGCAACCGACTAAGCGACCGAACATGCAGTGGATCCGCGAATCCACCCAACCATCTACCCTGGATAATTAGCGGATCATAAGAGGCAGCCTAATTACCCACTCCTCATTTTTAACCATCTCGGAGCCCTCTGATGCTCCAATCTTCTTGCAAAATAGTAAGCATCATTTTATTTCCACTCATTCTCATGTAGGAATGAATTTCGGCTTTTGCGCGAGTGGATCCTTACAAAACTTAATTCTCTGCTATTTTTATTCGTATAGAAAGGGAGAAAAGTGCAAACAAAAAACCGGACTCCTCATGACTTTCATCCAGAACGAATGAAAGGTCTTTTTTTGGAATGCTGGAGTAAAACGCCTTCTCCCTCCCTCTCCACATCTCTAGCCTTTGTGGATTTTTGCGTGTGGACTTGACAAACTATCAAACTTAAAACCGGATACAGGATTTGTTTTGTGACCAAGAGTTTTGTCACGTAGATGGCGAAAATGTCGACGATACATCGCACATTTTTGTCTCTAAAACGATTGAATTTTGCAATGACTGGGTTCGAGGCCCAAGGCCCACTCATGCGATTCTTAGCTAGCGCAAATAGACCCGCACATTTGACCACTGGAAGCACCACCCTGGTGGCTCGATCATCTGGCTGTGTTGCTTCGTACGGCAATAAATCCTATGCCGACCTTGCGATCCCCTATTTGTGGTAGCAGATGAGTGGTGTCGAAATTTCGCAGCAAAGAACTGTCCTGGAGCCCAATCGCTACCGTCTACTCTTGACAAATTTCCAGCCTCAAACTGACTGCTAAGGGAGCAAAGTTAGATTCCAATGGATCCAAATCAGCCTCAAAGAGGGACGTATGCCACGTGAAGGAATCGGTGCGTCAAGCGATCATCAACTATATCTGTCTCTGACATAGCTCACCTATAGAGGCCACAACAATTGAGGAGGAATGAACAGTTCTATAGCCTCTACTACAATCAACGTGATGCCCAAGTAAAGAAAGGGGGCCATTCAGCAGGACAATGCGCCCATCCGAATGTGGAGTTTAATGAGGAGGGTCTGTCAATCCCATCTTGGTGCTATGACTCTCTAGTCACATCGATTTCCACGCAGCTCTTTCCAAGACTCTCCAGTAGCCCACAATTCATAGATGAACAGATGGTCTTACCCTGCCCGTTGTTCGCCCCAACGAAAAACCACCTCAGGAGAATCCTGCAGATCATCGAATGTGCTGCTTCTTATTCTACCTAAGTAAAGTGACAGCGCACAATTTCAGGGAGTAGTGTGAGAGAACAGCCTTAAAATTCTCTTACACTTCAATTAGTCCACTCGGCAAATAAGACATTGATCGACACGGAAACGAAAGTGAGCATTTTGTTGGCCCCCAGGCCAGTAGCATAGAGCTTTCACACTAGTCCCTTATCCTACTCTCCCCAATCAGCCCTTTATTCATTTTTTGAAGTGACTGACGCATTGCAATGACAACAGCGATGAATGAATCCACTGTAACTGAGGTCGGAGTGTGCTTGCTGCGGGATGTACCGGTGCAATTCTGCATTCTGTCCCGTAGACGGCCCAAAAGCGTTGTACTATTCGGCGTAGAAGATCAACAACGATTGATGTTGAAGAGCAGAAAAAGGAGTCTTAACGACACAATAACTGTATAGAACTTTTTAATGCCCTACTAATCCGCGCGATCCTTTATGTTTGACGAAAATGAACCTACCACTAGACAACCTTCTCAAATCGCGCCTTTGAACCGCAAAAATGCAGCTTTACTGCCACTGACATAAAATTCTTGTACGACGCCTTTCTCAATGATGACATCCTATTCACATCCCCTCATGCCTGTCAGTGGCCGATAGCATTGACCACGACTAGTTGCAAATGCAATTTGAGTTGGCGCGATTCGTAGTGTCTCTCAAACGGCATCCAATCTACCCCATTTAGCAGCCTGAGACCAAAGGTAGAGGAAGACAACAATATAATACCTTTGTAATATTAAATAATTGATTAGCACTGGCTTCATCAAACCACTGGTGCTCCGCACCATGCCAACCATCTCAGGCTGACAAATGAGAGCTTAAACTTCAGTCAGTCATTCTGCACACAGGCATTAATGAATTGGATTGGCGTTTACCACTGACTCGTGCAACCCCTATGCAAAGTTATGATGCTGTCAATTAATGCAAACCACACTCCATAACAAAGATACGAACATCAACACGTATTTAGATATAGCAAGGCAAAAATCATTCAGAATTAAGCTTTTTAGTGTTTGTGAGCGACTGCAGGGCGTCCTTCGTCTCTACACCACTCAGTTTTGACATATTTGAGGCGAGCTTTGGAGACACTACGTGGTTAGTCCATTTTGGCACTGGCGCATCCACACCAACTGCATTATCGCACTGGCATGGAACAATTTGAAGTTGAGTAATTTTACCGAGACATGGGCATGATGTGCTTCTCTCATCATCGTTGTGCAGTTGCAAGCACATTCGCTGGATCTTTCCTATTGTACAAGAGCCCGTCCATTCATCTCAAAGTAAAAAGCATTTGTTTCATTCTCACGCCAACAAATATTGTAACTCTCGAAAGTACCTCTCCAGAAATATTAGTTCTTTATTATTAAAACCCTCACAAAAATAAAAACAGTGCATTCTTATCCGGCTTCGCTCTCATCGCAACAGTGTCTTTACAAACCACTTTATAAAATGTCGCTTGAAAGAAATTTAAAGCAGGGTATGCGTTTGTAGCTGGCGGAGAAGGGCGACACAGTTATGAAGTGTGTCTCCAGCCAATCGGCATTTCATGTTGAATGCTATGTCTCATACCAAGTGCTCTGATACGTCTAATGAGCAATTGATCTGACCTGCGAACAAATGGTGCATCGTTTGCGCATCATGTGATGGTAAGCGTGAGTGACTGAAAGGAGACTCTTCAGCAGCACCAATTGGAGAAGTGCAAAGTCATTAAGCCTCTCCATCGGTTGTAGATGAACAAACGGTGCAACTGTTTCAGGTGTAATTAACTTCTTTTTCCGTTTTGTCGGAGGCAATGTCGAAACCGAAGAAGCTGTTGATTACTAGTGGATATAAGACACTAAACTTGGCATTCAATTGGCACTGCTGAATGGCATCGTGTTGGATTAACTATTCAAATCAAGGAATGCCCATTTCCTTGGCTAGCATTGACAAAGCGCTCACTCTGACCTGATGTGCATCTCAGAGCGCTTCATGAATCACGATTGCTGCTGCAGAATCAACGCAGTCAATTCTCTCTGTCAAGCTGAGATCATCACCGCAAAACAATGGCTCCATTGCTCCCTGTTGGTCCTGGCCATTCCCTATACTTCCCTGACTTTTCCATTAAAAAGGCATTAATATATTGCAACGTTCTGCAACCACTGCATTTTTGAGCTTTAACAGCCAATGGCATTGTTTTTTTTAATGATGATGACGCTCACCAAACATCGCGATTTCCCATGAATGTCTTGCCATTACTTCCACAATTCCATGCAGCATCAAAATTCGCGCATTTAGTGAATTCAAGACTCACAAAAGCTATTTTTCTGTAATAATAATTCTTTTTCAAATCGTTTGATTCACACTGTCGCAATTCTCATGTCTTGCCCAAAATCAGCATTATTCGTACGCACGACATGCATTATTGGGTACTAAGTAGCATCTCTGTGACCTAATGCCTGGTCTCGTATTGAGGTGCAACTCCTGCGTAAATAGAAATGAGGAATTCGTAGGTGAAGAGTGACGTCTTCGAAATCAATGCATTCAACTGCAACGATTACTGTGTCCAACAAATAAAGTTCTGTGACATAATGAGTGGAGGCCAACATTCATTAAGACGCCGTTTTAATACTTTGTCTGTTTGATTGTCGGTTTCGGCCCTAGTCGGGTGGTCTGGCCTCCAACACATGCCAGTGGTTCCTTCCCTCTGCTTGTTAAATATATGTACTCTGCTCTAATATTAGACTTCTTTTGCGTTCAAGGAGGCCGAGGGACGCTGCAATCATAATGACTTCTTTCAAAGTGCCCGTTTCACTTCCTACCACCATAAATTTTACTACTGAGCAAATATTCAGCATCATAATACGCGTCTGATTTTCATCTTGTCGATTGTCTACATTTGTTTCATTTTATAAACTGACTAAACAATTGCGTGTCAATTTAACTGCCTCTGCAAAATGATCACCAGATTAGTGTTTAAAGTAGCCGGAAATTGCAAAAGGACGAAGGCTGTTACCAGGTTGTGTAGCCTTAATCGAAATCACTCATGCTCAGTTCAGCGAGATGGGTATTCACCGCAGAAACCACCCAGTAAAGGTCATTCATGAACATCAAATCTTTACTAGAGGATCAAGAGTAGTCTTAGTCGTGTGCTGCAATGGGTATTGGCGGCCGACAAAGACTGTCGGACTACCATTGTTAATCAGTTTCAGGACTGTTCGTGCCTTGCAGAGGCTTGGAGAGTGTGGCGTGGATTGTGTTGATGGTTGAGCGTCCAGTGGATGTCACCATTCCCCGAGTGAAATCGCAGTGCAGACATGGTCGTAAAGCCTCATCAAATGTCTTGTCCCGACTGGTCATGTAGAAGTGCATCTGGCTGACTGCGGCTTTTCACTATGTTCGCCATCATCCTCTCTTTGTCGCCATCTCTTCTCACCCCCATTTCTGCTCCCATCTTCCATTGCAGCACTGTACAATTTCACCTCCATGCATGAATGTGGCACTTTCTTCGCAGTCTCGTGTAGATCAAAATTACAAACATACACTAAATAAGATCAAAATCCTCGCTCTCATGCAGACTAGTACGTCAAATTTAAACTCGTTGAGCTTAAAATTCGCCCCCTTGAGTGGGTCATTACTACAGAAATGCATTCAGTGATGAAGGTTGATATCGGCAACCCAACACAGACGTTATTTGCCCTTGAAAGTAGGCTAACTCCATATGTCAGTCCATGTATTTTCAAGGTTCTACCTGTTCAATAATCTCTATTTATCTAACGCCATCTGACTTTGAAATCCGTTCTTAAAATGAAAATATTTGTTTTCACCATGGTATCATTTGCCTATATACCGACCTAGATCTGTTTGCAGGTCATAGGGTGACAAAATTTATGCCTAAAATCAACCATGGTTGACATCGCAAGTCGTATAATAACATCATTATACCTTGAAGGCAGTAAACGAAAACCTGATTAATCAGTGACGCATATTTGTGACGCTCCTCTAAAATCTGTTATTCGCAGCTTAATCCAATTGTTATCTTTCTCTTATTGGTGCAGATAAAGGCTGTGAAATCAAAATAACCACAAAATGCACTTTGTTTATTTTTACCATCCGATCCTCCTCTCCACTTTCAGTTATCCCTTTTGATGTGCAGTCTTTAGTAGATGTCACACCTTACTAACCTCAATTGATAATCTAATTTTCCACTTTCCGCAACACACTGGTGTCAAAACGACTCCCATGTCCCTCTGTACTGAATAGCGGATCTTTCAGCCGCCCTTTTGCATGGCATCAGCATCAGCACTGCACCACAACAGGGTCGGCTGAAGAGGTACAGATCCCTCTCAAATAACACCACATCAGCGTCAGCCAGTGTGGTGAGTACTGCATCTTCTTTTGGCGCACTTTATACCCGAATCAAAACCGCTATTCACAATTCTCTTTCCTTTGTTGTTGCTTAATAACTTACAGTAGGTCTACTGAATCGGTAAAGAGTTCATACAAATATTCGAGGAGACCGGCAAATATTTATGACTCCTACTTTTCGCTACCAATCTCGGCCGTACAAAGTGGCTGTATTTTCTAACATTGGATTAAATTAAATTGCTTTAATCTTCAGTTTCGGATAGCATAGGTATCGGTGTTCAAGTGGTTCTTTAAGAGGATGTAATAAGCAGGCATCACGATAATGTAATTGTCCTTCTGAACACAAACGCAAGCTTATAGTAGTGACTCTGTTTGTAAGGTATAGCACAAATAAACGAAACCAGCATTCGGCTTTGGTTTTCCTGTCTACTAGTCGCCATTTCGGTTGCGATTAGCTACAAGTAAAGCGTATCCATGCAGGAGGAAAGTGCTGGCTGCCTTGGAAGTGCGGACATGCGGCATGGGTCGTTAGGAATTAAACGGTTTATTTTGAACGAATTCGGTTCAAAAGTACACTTTTCATCGCAAATTAAGCAGTGGACCGTAGTGCGTGCAAAAATTATAGGGAAAGACAGGTGGATAGTCCGTTGTCATTCTTTGTCAGTAATGTACATTCGCCTTGACTCCAGAGTGGAATTTTGTCATAAAAAAGAAGGCCTTGGAAACGGTTGGTTTGTGTGCAGACACGTACGGCTAAATATTGCGAACGAAGAAATGCAAATATCTGCCTTTGATTCAAGAAATTATTCTTATTCGAACATTATGAAAATGTTCCGCAAGTGGCGTCCTTGCAGATTTCCTTCTGTTTGGCTACTATCCCGTGGTGACACTAAATGCATTGATCTGCAGAAAAGGAGCAAGAATAAACAAGTAGACGAGAAGGAGATCCACTCCATGTTTCTGGCCCTCGGTCAGCAGAAATGACACCCTTGTTAGTGTGTCCGTATTTGCTTATTCTGTTTAACATGATAAAAATATGTTCTCTTTTAGCATTAACACGCATCCCATCTTTGGACGGTGCACATGAGACATGTTAGACGAGCCACTTTCCCGATTTCGCACATTCCCGTGTTCGTGAATAAATTATCGTAAAAACTCTAGTTGGCGACGTTGCGCATGCTCCTTTCTCCCATTGTCAATTTGACACTACACCTTCATTCACAACTATACACCTTAACTCAACTCGTCGACAATGAGCGACGTCTTAATTTCGTGAGTTGGCGTCTCGAGACTGAGTTGTCCGTGCAACAATTCACTGAGCTTCCCGTACACTCTCTTTGCACGGGTCGGTAACATCGATTGACACTGTCACATGCCTTCACATCTGCAGAAATGGAGGTGCTGAAATGAGATGGTGGAGGAAAATGGTCTTCACCGCGGATCGCCACCCTAGAAGTGGCTCTGGGGCCTGCATCTCTGCTCAGGTTCCCTTTAGCGAACGAGCATTGGTTTCCCCCATGCTAAGTCTAAAATCTGCATAAAACTCAGATTTTCAATCCATATTCCTCACTTGCAATCCAATGCCATCATTGCCGTGTTAAGTTATGCATCAGCAATTCTGAGTTATGCTGACGTCTCCAAAATCGGGCTTCTGATGAGAATTCCTACACTTCTTTACGTATTTAATCTTATGTCAGGTACAGCCCAAGTCTTCCACTCTTGTGCTGAGAGATGAGTTGATGCAATGTGCTCCCGTTATTTAATACCAATCGCACATGGCATAAAAGCTTAAGCATCACACACATGTGATACTACTAGTTAGTGTGTCAATGTGGAGTGGATGCATTAACCACACAAGCGTATTCCTCCCACGCTTTTGTCCAATTTGGGCTTGTCTTGCCATTTCTTGTCACGTGGGTCTGCCAGATTCTAAGCGGGAGAAGTCATGACTACTCGAGCATCAGCCATTTATGCTATTCTCACTTTGTTAATTCGTAGGTGTAATACAACCGTCAGATTTTCAATAGCGCCTGATTTCTTACTTAATTTGTTCACATTTCCTATATTTTGAATTTATATTGCTAAGGCAATGCCAGTAGAACAACTGTTTTTCAAACACTTTAGCGACATCCGATCGCCATCCGTTCATACTCTCTGGTTCCAGCGAATCTTAATGTAAGTGTTGCTAACAAACTGACTTCAACAACAAATTGCAAAATGTAAATGATTTGCAGAGCTTAAACACTGCTTAATGAGGATGGTGGGTAAACATCAAAATGACTTCTACATGTTATTTTTCCATTTGACTTCTAGAAGGTAGGAAGGAACCAAAAACTAAGTCTTACAAACCGTGCAGTTTTTAATAAATTGGGTATTCAGCGATGAAGCAAAATAAGAACAGCGTCATTGTTTGCTTAAACGAGGCCTTTATCATGTTATTAAGCAGATGCAGTCTCCGAGTAATCACTCCCACTAGGCTCAATGGAATCAGAAATGTGGTGACCAATGAAAAGCCTCAATGAAAGCTGCACTTACAGAGCATCATGGCACAACTGATTTGATGCATTATTCATTGGCAATGCCAAAGGTTCTTACCATCAATTCAAGTGGGTGAGGGGTAAGTATCAGCTCCCAACAAGCGCCGTGTTGTCTGTAGCCACAGGCCTCTTCGTACCTACACATGCTTAACAGTCATGATGCGGGCTAAGTAAATCCGAAAATGCAGCTTTCTTGGCTTATGGCTGCTAGGTGCCTGGGTGGTGGTCAAGCGTATCGCTTTGATTTGTGGAGCCTAACACTATTTTCTGCTAATCCAGTTAGCCTTCGGTGATACAGCCAGTCTACTGGTGGGACGAAGGGCGATTTGATTAAAAAAGTGTTTTTACTCCTTGGAGGCACCACGTTAGCTGAGCAACTGCTTTCCGAGGAACAAGCGATGAGCATATGACAAGGCGTTTCGAACTTGCTTTTGGACAATTATGGGGATTCTCTTCTCCTCTCTGCAAGCGTTCATTGGTATAAGAAGGTTGAGTGCTCTTAGACATCTCTAATGCATTAGTTAGAACAGTCAGTAGATGGCGTATTGGCAGGAGTTAGGGTGCGTCACTGTCTGCGTCAGGAGAATGGACCTGTTCCTCCAGAACAACATTTTATTGTCCTTCCACCTCCTGCCTAAAATGTGGATTCGAAGGAACTTGACACTGCGTTTTCCCTCTTTTTTTAGCTACCCTTGTGCGTTGCCTTCACCATGTAGCTGAGTGGTTTTCTTTCTTTCACTTGTGCGTCGAATTCATCATTGTGATCGACTGGCAAGGCACCTATGTAGGATCGCATCCTGTTGTAATGCACGATTATCGGTGGAGTACAAATTTGTATGCTGCTAGCAAAGTATTTTATAGGTGAGTGAATCTTCGCTGCGCTTTGCTTCTGGGTCTTTGTTTTACGACTAACAATGGAGGCATGTGATAACCAGAACAATCTCTCTTCTCCCCAATGCGGTTTGCATGTGGGACCAAACTTCAATTTTAGTGGAATCGCTAAGACGGATTGTTGATTGATCACTTTTGCGATAGCAAACAACCACAACACTAGGACCTTAAATAACCCATGCGAGCGCGCATCCGCTAAGCGGAAAAACACTTGCTTAAATAAAAAACAAGGGAACCTTGGTAAACGTGACGAAGATGAAGTATTAATGGGTGATCGTTGACAGACAGCAGTAGTGTATGCTGTTCAGAGCACGCGAGCTACAAAATCCTGCACAGTACACAGAATGAAAAAGGAATGGATATAGAGATCTGCCTTTTACTAAAAATTCCATCTAATGTTAATCGTACTGAGCTAAGGCCAATTATGCATCTCCAGTACACAGAAAATAAAGCAAATGTAAGAAGATTATGAGGATTCCCTCAGATCCTAATAATTGTATAGCATGGCGAATGGAATACGGGGAACGAAAACCTATCCTGGAGGCAGTGAAATCGAGTCAGACGCGCCAACCCTTTCAGCTCTGCCACTGGCGTAGCTATTTTTGTTTCAATATCGACCATCTACTGTCAAATGAAGTAAAAACTGCATACAGAGGGGAAAACTTCTCATATACAAAGCATGGATGAGATCACAGGAGAGCATAAACTACTACTTATAGGGCACCTTAGAGCCTAGATTAGGTCGCATCTCCTCCCAACCCAACGCTGAGGCGGTTTTCATTGCTATATGTTCCTTCACTCGACGAAGAGATGGATGATCTTTATCGAATCCGGTTTAACGCTTCCTCAATGCCAAACTTATTCATCCGTCCACCGAAGATAGCGTGCGGTCGTTTATTCTCACATCGCATTGAAATTAGCGAACTTCCATCGGCAGTCAATAAAGAGGAAGTTCAATCAAGAGCCGTCCAATAAGTGGACCTTTGCATTCAACTGCTAGACTATGGTACTTTTGGCCTCAGCAACGCTGTAGAGCCAGAAATGAGGGACGCTGAAATACATTATACCTCTGTTAGGTCTCCTGTCAAGCCTTCCAAACGCACATTTTCGTACTTGTGGTTTAAAGTTTACTCATCTAAATTTTGCTGCTCTCTTAAGTACTTAAGTAATGATGCCTACTGCCTGCTAACTAGCTGTCTCCGCGTTCTCACATTGTTTTTGATGGCACGGACATTATTTACTACCATTGAGTGGTCAGTCAAGCCTGTTATCAAAGTCCTGATTGTTCGCACCCCTGACTATGCTGCCTCTGTGGTGTCTGTTGATGAGGTTGTCTCTTTGTTGAAATGACTCGTCTGTGTGAAGGAGATGGTTAGCAAAGCTGAAGTCTACGAAGAGATCTTTAATTTTTTGGCGAGTCAGTCCGGCATTTGCTAGTTTATTAAACTCTGGCGACGCTGACATCACCTGACGAAAACCGTCCTCGGCTTTGCGTATGCGTTACACCAAATGCGCCAACAGGAAACACACTTGCACCTGATTGGCTTACGCAAAACCACGCCCCACGGCAGTGGTTGGGTTCACGCATTAAATCAGACGCCAGCTATAGGCTAAAGGCCATGAAAAAGTCCTCGAATCCTCTGCATGTTTTTACTACAGCTTGTATCTAGCACAACTGTCAAGAGTGTCCGGATATCATGAGAATTGGCAATCTTGATTTTAATCGCGACGCTGATTAGGACAATGAAATTTGCGTTCCAGTGTCGCCTATCCATTTTTTAGTGCAGTACCTTTTTAATAGTTTGGTGTGCGTTCGACAGGATTGGGAGGCTAAAGTCATCCATTTGGGCAGGTCAAGGGTGTTGGTGTGATTGATAGTTCCACAAAGAATTCTGCGACAAATGCGGTTTGACAACTCAGCTTTATGTAGTTGGTGGGGCGCCGAGTTGCAACCTGTAGGGTTCTAGACGTACTTCTCTGTTATTTTACCTTAAAAAGCAGGTAAAAAACACAAATTAGACCTCCAGTTCGTTACATTTGATTGCTATCACATGTACTCTGGTGCTTCTACCAGCACCAGCGTCGCTGAGAAAAACGAAGTGTGTACTAACTGGTATTTATATTTGCTTGACCGTCTGTTTAACTTGTCCAAATAGGATGGCAATCTGACGTTTGGTGGAAATAGTTGGTTTGATTCGCAGGATCTCATGCCACCCCTCTTTGCTCATTAGTCTTACTAACACAGCTGTGTCTCCCTCAGTAATGCACAGGCACAGCCAAATAAAAGAGCTTGGTATGCACACTATTAGACGCGAGATTCACTCTTTGTAGGTGGAAACGATAAGATACGCCTATATGGTGAAATCAGATCCGCCAGTCTGTAATGGACAACTCCACGCAGCTGAGATCGCCACGATGGTCCTTGATCAACTCAGTGCTTGTGACACTTTTACGATCAGACATCTACCGCAGGTTCCCTTAAGGCTGCGCATCGGTCAGCATAGTGGTCAGTTGGATGCATATCCGACCTCGTTACCTTCCCGATCCGTGCGCGCGTGGTGCACATCAAGTTGGCAAAACAAATATTAAGGGCATATGTGAAATGACTATGGCAAGAGGTCAGCCTGAGCTTGCAAGTTAATGTTGCACTTAGGTCATCGATTCGATCCCCGTGCGCTGGCTTTGCGCTGCATTCACGCTATGCGACACCACCGAATAAAATTTTCAGTAATTTTAGCTTTGCATTTGATGTCCTTTTTGTGCCGACTGAATTGCTATTAGCCAGATATCTTCAAAAAGTAGAAAGTGCTAACTAATTAGTATGCAGAACGCTTCCTGGAACTAGCTTTTAAATAAAGTAAGCCAACGCCAACTTTTTATTGGAGCTATAATCACAGGATGTTTTGCATAACATTGAAGGAGAGGTGCTTTGTTTGCTTGCTGGACCCTGTGTTGCTGGCGTAGTAGGGCTTACAATGACTCCTTACTGACTCTTCGGTAATACCTAATTAGTGGGATTGCTCTCATCTACTTTCCTCTCACCATCCTCTCAACATAAGATGTTCTTCCTTCAGCCTTTAGAACACACATCAGTGAAGAGATAAAGGGAATATTGGGTCAAATCGGGGACAACCATTCTAAGCATCGCGGCTCAGTTGAATTTGGAGATAGTGTGAAGACGTGTTATTGGCTTACTAGCAGTGACAATTTCCATAAGCCCTAACTTTAGCCTCCTCTACTAACAACGTAAGCATTGACACTTCCTATGCGTTGGATTCTTGAAATTGGTCTTGCATAGTCCTTGTCGGTCGTGCAATGGTACTTGTTTAAGTTGACTTCGTTACTTTGTGGAACGATGATGATTAGAGTTTAATAGAACGATGAAGCATTTTCATTGGCATAAGAGCTCTGAAGATCTATCGAATATCGCCGTTTGACGAGGGCACCAGACGCGTTCACAACATTAATCGAGTCGGAACCAGTTCCGATTCGTGGATGGGGACTTACGAATACTAAGACCCAAACGAGATGCAAAGTAGATAAGCTGCACCGAACGCATTTGTAATAGACGAAAACGCAATAGAAAACCCAGCAAAGACCTATTGCTCAGTATGTTTAGTAGATGCAGTCGGAAATCATGAACCATGTAAACACCGAGCTTAACAAAGCGTTACAGAGTTGCACAATTCCATTCGCCACATCAATGAAACTATATCAAATTTCATCAAGAGCTTGATGTCTCGCTTAATTTAGGGATATTTGCTTCTAAGCCTCAAGAAACAAAGACGGTAAACCAAATTTCGCGATTCTACGCCAGGGCAAATTAAAAAATAACAACCTAATGGCAATAATTTGATTAAACCTTTTAATGTCTTCAATGCGAACGCTGACCCCAAAAGGTCTAAATCTCGCAACAAGGTAGATCACTAAGTGCAAAACCCAGGTTAACTTTAATCGGATACCATAAAAATGCATAAACCCTGAAGCCGGTGCCAGATTTGTACCATCTAGACACTGCAGATGGACATAGTTACTTTAAATACGCAAAGCCATAGCTTAAAAATCGTGTGGAAAAATCGACATGTACATAAGTTAAAAGCAGTTGTTGTGTAGGGAAATTTTTAAACAAAGGTCTTAACACGAAAGTAAGGATGCTTATCTAGCTTAATTTATTTGACATTGCTCAGCACATGCCTGACAAATACATGCATTGAGTAAAGTTTAGAGGATGCGAGACTTAAGCCAAGCACAATTCGAGACCAGTACGTGGACTTCTTATAACAGAGAGCATGAAAACACAATTTGCATATTCATTTAGGGAAGGCTTGTGTGAGAATTGAAAATTTGAAGACATTGGCACTTGGTGGTGCTAAACATCGCAAAATCCTCAGGCAACAGGACAATTCTTGCTTTGAAGGTGTTTATACTATTGCCGCTGTTTACCATGGCATTGACTTTACGTGTCTCACACTACGCTAACAGTGTAGGAAACGCTGCTAATTATTTGTCTATCCATTTCTCACCTCGTACCTCCCGGAATAAGCCCTTTGGTTAATAGCGATTAATTTATACTTTTAACCGTGAATGCTTGATCAAATTGGAAATCCGGATTGTGTGTTTATGGGAGCGTTGTCATAAGAGAGGGGTCCGAAATTGGGAATTCAAGATATCCACCAGCAGGCGCAAGATATGCTTTGGCTCATTATGTGCCTGAGCATACCGTTGAATTTTCCAAACCAAGCATGCTACTTACAACAAATGGGTGATCGCACTAAATGCTCAAATGAAGCAAAAATGAGCTATAACATTAGTTCTAACGAATGGTAGTCCTGCTTTCAAGCATATATCTTGGATAAACGTCACCAAGTTTAGTTAACTAAAGGAGGTGTTATAGTTAAATATTATCAAAAGTGCTTAAAATAAACTCAAGGAAGAAGAACTAAGAATGAGGTGGAATAGATTGGTTTTGTGGGACTTGTAAAAGAGCATAAAATTTGGTTATGAAGAGTTATGAAAGACATTTAGGCATTGCCATTTTGAATATAACCTAAAGCACAGTAGTAGTTTTTTTAATATTTCTGAAGGTAAAGAGGAGATGGTGTTAACGTGCGGCACAGTCCGAGATGTTCTGCCATTGAGCTAATGTATAGGATGGGAGAGAGGTGACGACAACTATCTCTGACCTCGGGCCTAACCAGAGTCCAGTTGCAAGACTCCTCGCATCCGAAGCGAGGGCAATATGCCTAAACCACTACACCGCATAAATGAAGTTGGTAAATTAGTGACTGCAATTTTGCAATACATGGTTAGGCTTCTTCATATGAAAGGTGAGGTCTGGTAGCCTATTGGTTAAGGAGGCGGTTTCCGGAGCCGGCGATTGTGGACTGGAGTTCTGCTCAGGATGCGTCTCCTTAGGTGTAGTCATCCATGGCCTCTGGGGGCGGGCGTTGGGTTGTCAGCTATTCTCCAAATTTATGCTGCTGCCTCGTTGGTGTAAGGCGAATAAATAGAAGAGAAAAACAGAAGCACGAGATGCTTACCTTATTTGTTGTCTTTATCATATAAATGCAAATAATAGTTGCACGGATTCCTCAACATAACACTTCTTAATTAGCTCCACGAAGCTTTTAGTAGGCAACATATTATATCTTACAAATCTTGGATGAGCTACCACTTTCATATGCTTTATTTTGTATGGCCTAGAATCAACAAAGCAACCAGTTCCTACCAAGTACTTACCCCTAGAAGTTTTATTCTTGTATATTCCTCCAATACAGCCCTGTTGAGCTCCTCCTTGCAGAAGTTAAAAGTGTCTACTGAAACGGATAGCCAGTGGTGTAATTTGTTTTCGTCGTAATATTCTATGAAGTTTCTTTAAATCATCATATGCTTCACCATAGTTTGGAGCTATGAGTACACAAAAACAGCTACCCTGTTACTTGGTCGAGCAAAAAAGTCGGGAAATCCTGGTGTATACATGTGGAACTTTGTCAAAGAATCCTTTCTAATTCGTTAATCATGTGTCATGTTGAAACAAGTGCATTGTAATTATCATCAATATATTCGCAGAATAAACGGTTTTCTGATGCATTAGCAGTCTTTTGTTGAAATTTTACTTGTGCATTTCACAATTATTTGGCTCCAATTAGATGATAAAGCATTCAGTCTCCTTCAGCCATGCCTGGACATTCACAAGCATGTTCAACTGCAGCTAGACTACAGAACAGAATTGGCAATCCAAATGCATCAAAATGCATGAGCCAGGTGACTCATCGTTTTTATCAAACAGAAAATTACACCACCAGGAATAACCACGTGTAGTGATGGATTTGTTTTCGGACCGTATGGCATATGTCATCGCCTTCGGTCAATCCACACACCGTCCATGTCCATATCATACAAATTTGGCCCAAACAGTTGGGACTATTCCGCCATTGCAGTGAGTGCTACTTTGCCTTAGCGCCTGACTGGCCGCATTTTAACAAACGCATTGAGCTAGATCAGTGCACCCGAACTAATGCGGTCAAGATTTTGATGTTCTGTAGTGGCATTATTTGGAGCTACTATGAGGTTGTTTACTGATCCATTGCAGTTCAATTTGTACTCGCTTGAGTTCGAGCATTACAATCCTTTGCCATGATAAATTTACTCCTCGGCTGTTCATTCTCTTTGCACTGCATAGACGATTTTTAGTCATAGACCAGTCTGGCAGTTTTATTTCTCACATCCCTTATCGACTACGTGTTAAAAGTTATAATTGAATTGCCACTTCTACTCTTTTTGTAGATTTATTAAAACATTATTGGGACATGATTTACGACTTGAGCACATCATATTTTGTTCTCTCTCACCGATTATACTCTTCCTAGACTTCTTCGAATTCGGATTACACTTTAATGTCTTATAATTCGATGGAGCCTGATATTACAGAGTAATTACCTACTTAGGCTCGACAAGCTAATGGGATATAAGAGGTTGTTCGCAATAGATTTACCCGGCGCGGCTAATCAGTAGAAATTTTTTACACATTCCTTCCCTTCTCCCTTACCTCACTAAATCAAGGGCCAAATGATCAAACCATGTTTAAATGCCCATCGAATCTGGCTTTGGTCTTTAGGATTTTCAATAGTTATAATTATAGCGTACAACTCTAGGTCTATTTGCAACTCCTGTTTGTTCCATTTCTTTGTACCTTACAAGGTGCAAGGCATCCATCTTCTACTAACCACAAACCTCCATGAATTTTTTTGTTTATTTTTCTCCGGCCTAGTCATAATGGGTCTATTCACGCATGTTGCGATTGCTGGAGAAAGCAGAGAGTCAAGAGTGGGAATTCGATTTATTGTAACATTCTTAGAAGTTACTCTGAACTCATCACATGATGCATCTCAGTTCACATACCTGGATCAAGCACGTCAGCTCGCCGGTCACCGGTTTTGGTAAAAGCAGTGAAAGAGGTTCCATTTGACAAAGCACATCTCATTTAAAATTTCTGCTTTTGCGACATTTTATTAGCTTCGTCTTAATTTGTCAATCTTCTGGTTCCACATTAACAAATTTTATCGTAAATCAACGTATGTTAGATTACCTATCGAAGCCACAAGAAAATGTGGGTGGGAGGCTAGACAGACTAGTCCTACTGTGCATGTTTAACGTAATGCGGGCATGGCTATTCTAGGTCGGCTGTAGAACTAGATATCACGATTTGATTGCCTAAAAAAACATTGTTTTGCGAGGATGAGCTGATTAAATGGCTGCCTTTCACCAACACTTTGTGCAAAATGAGACAAACAAGGTTTGGATGGAGTCATCAAGTGGTCTGGATTTCTCCACGTCGCCACTTCAGTAGGACGAAAGAAATGAAGAAATGATCACCTGACCTCCTGAAAATGCACAAAATTCGTCTTATCACATGCTAGAAACAGGAGGTCTGTGACAAGCAGAATATGATGATGTTGAGATGCATTCCAAACGCGGAACGATTGGCCACGAGACCAAAAATGACAAGGGACTTCGAGATATTCCATTAGTAGCCAGTAACAATAATTCGAACTTTGAGTACTAAAGGATCTGATCTGGGCGGATGTTATAAGTGAGGGCAAAGCCGTTGGTTGATGGAGAAGAAGGAGGACGTTGATTCATCATGCATCTAGTGCATTTGCATTTGTCTTGATATTTTTCCTTAGAATAAATAGACTTATGGAGACATTCGATTTGCTCCCTGTGTACTAGGAAATGCTCTACATTCACAACTCACGACCCTTAGCATAGGAGCCAAAAAGATGCTCTATTTTCAAACTTTGAGTCAGTACTACCACCTACGGTATATGCTGGACATGTGAATTGACATCCTTGATGTTAGGCACTGTAAAGCGTATCTGTAAGTCCGGTTAGCTATGGAGCGCTCTTACTTTTGCTTTGAATATCCACGCAAGTATTTCTACATCGTCACATGCTTAGCTTTGGATTAGTGGTTACCATATTACAAAGGTCTGCCACTTGAAATCGCCTCAATTTCTATTAAATGATGCTCAAATTCCATTCAAAACAATGCACCTCTACTTAATGCATGGAAGTAGAATTAACGCTGGAAGACGTGTATGATTGGCTGAGGTGATAGCTTCCACAGGAACATCGCTAGGCCATTCGGTGTTGATGTAAGATGATACCTGGTAAAGGCGTGGTCAAGGAGAGTGCAAACCTCCGTTTGTAGCGTGGGCTGTAAATGCTGCTGCACACTGACTAAAACGCAAGCGATGGTATAGCCTCTGCCTCTTAAACAGTAAATTTTACTTGCGATTCGTGTTTTGCACCAAAAGTATTTTCTTTTTAATATTGAGATGCTCATTCCAATGCGCTTGGCCAAATGTTACACACAGTTAACGAGATAGATAGGATTTCTTTGCAAAGAATCAAGCTTTAACATCAAGGCGTTTTAATGTTTTTGTTCGAACGTGTGAGAGTTAAGCTAGTGATGCGTGCTCGGAGCTCTAAACTGCGGTAAATGAGATGAGACTTGGAAGCGACTTCAAAGATTGCCGCGATGAAAACAAAAACACACCATTAACCATCTGTTTCAGTCACCAGTTTCAGCATTTGTGGAATAAAACTGAATATGGAAATCTGAATTGGGTTTAGCTCTGTCGGACAATTTGTTCTTTTGCAAAGCCTTAGTTTCATGTCAACAATCTCACAAAACGACAGGCCTAGATAAAAAGGGTTGAACCCTGCATCAAGTGAATTCTGCCAAATTTATGCAAAATATTGAAGGAAAAGTTCAACAAGTGGGTGCTCATGAGCCAATGGAACAGCGGGGCATTCACCAACTTAGCTCTTTTATGCACAATTTAATGTGTTTTAAGTTGCACGTCAATTAACTTTTGTTCATCCTTACTATAATTATTCTATTTGCCTAAAAACCGCTTTTTTGGTGAACATATGGACCCTTCATACTAACAAGCTCGATCAATTATGACGGATAACTATCGAAACAGAATGAACTCTATGGTACACAATATCGATTTATAGCAGAGTTTTCCCAGTGTTCTTTTTCCTTTACGAGTAAAAAGAGAGATGTTGGATCACACGCTAGGGCGAAAGGAACTTTAAAGGATGTTACAACGAAAACGCTATCACATCACCGATAGTCTGTATTGGTCATCGGTCCCAACATTTGTGGAATAAAATCTTATAAGAATTGAGTAGTGGGATACACACGAATGTAAATTCGTAAGCATAAGCAGGTGTTGGTAAGTGAATGCGTTGTCAGTTGTGGAAAGTGCAGAAGTACAGCATTGAGAAGTAACAATTTGACAAAAAATGGTAGGGCATAACATTACATCCATCAAAACGTTTGCAGACCGATGCAAGATCTAGTATGTTAAAGTTTTCAAGTAAGAAAGTGTTTTCTGCAAAATATACACTCGCATTTACATAATACGAGCAACTGGGAAAGCGAGTATTTCACAAATCTTTTAAACAAGATTTGTGGAGAAAATTATGCTCTGCATTGTTTAATGATAGAAAACAACGAATAAGGTGCTAAACGTAATAAAACAGGGGAATATTTTCAAATTATCAATGGAGAGGTCTTGATGCGGACATAGCTTTCAACCCTTATTTTCTAAACGGAGTTACCTGTGGGCTTAAATGGATCACATGACACCTTCAAACTCACTTCAAAGAGTATCAGGGTAGAACAAGAACAAAATCTCGCCTGTATCAGCTCACGGTTTGTTAGGTTTCCACTTCTTTCTCCACTACGGTAGCATGTTTTCTAAGACACAACATAACAAAGGGACAACATGATTGGTGGCACAGGACAAAAGTATGTTCCCTTGAATTTGGTTTATTTAACGCAGCAAATTTAATTGCGAATTTCGTGTTCTTACCTTTAGGACTGGAGATTCTGATGCACAGTGATGATATCCAGATCAGATCAGGCAAGAATCCCTCGGTTTATTTCAGTTTAATGCACTGTCCCTGTATCTTTCCAAGGAATATATGCCTTATGTAAAGGCGCACAATGAAATCAAATTTTCACCGCATCAATCTCGATTGATGTTTGTCTAAGAGGAGGTAACACATGGCATGAGTGCTGTGGAGTCTAGCACCTGTATTAATTTGCACATTGCAAAATAGCTTAAACCATATTAACCTTTTTAAATCACACGAAATTTAGGCCGAACTATGTGACTGGATCATCATTGAGGATGCCTGGTTTGGTCAGTAGAGTCGGTTGCCTAAACGACGAAACCCACTTTCTAGAAGATGCCGATGACTAAGGCCGTCTTAGATAAAATAGCCAACGGCAAAGTAACACCAACACCAACCCAAGTTTGTCGTGCCAAATTGCGTTGCATATTACTTAAAGCACCTCAATCATAACAAGCTTGAGAAACGTGGGCGAAATCACTCACGCCATTCATCATGAGATGCAGGTGGTGTACGCAACAAAAATGCAAACGAAGATGTCTCATAGACCTACCTGATTGTGGGTCGTTCCTATAAAAAAAGCTGCGAGTTGAGAGCATGCTTTGACAATATTGAACAGGGTTCTTCAATTTAGCTGCTCATTAAATATTATTGGCCACCGTGTGGGCTGCAGGAAGCGATGAAGTGGGTGGTATGTTGCATTCCATTATTTGACTCAGATGAGCACGAATAAGCGTTTGACGAGAGTACACTTTCCTCATTAGTTTGGTGTCCTCATGCATCATTTTAAGAAACGGTACAGACATTTTCACGCAATTTGCTGCCCCAAAACCCCCTTGCATTCATTTCTTTTTAGCATCACAACATACGTAGGAGGTCGATCTTCCTAAAATACAATATCCGCGAATGTGTGACGACTACATGAGGTTGCGTGTCGAGAACATCGGCCAATAATTATAAACTCAGGCGGCTCACACTGGTTACGTCAGACCAAGATAAGTCTTAGAATGCACCTACTTACTACAGTCATCTTCGTGATGTTAGGTGCTAACATTCCGCATTTTCGTTAAGGGATGAAATCTGCTACTTAGGCATGCTTGCCTAACAACGACTTTTCCTCGCCACAGCGCCAAGAGGTCCACATTAACTCTCTCTTCATTTAACTGAGTTGGGATGTTGAAGAATTGGGTGAACACTGTGCAGATGTAATAGACTGCCTGAAGTGAGATTTGCTTGCTTCTACTTCATGACGAACTTTACATCGACCTCAAACAGGAACATCACACTTAGTGGACTGAGACCCACTTCGACCTACAATGTGGCTGTGAAAGGAATGAGCGTTGTAGACCTCGTCGTTAGTTGCACCAAATCCATTGCAACACCACCCAATGGTAAGCTTAAATGCACAGTTTTAACGCACTACCGCTCATTTGAATCCTCAGCACATGTAAATTTTAGTGCTGCCTCAGCTATTAATTAGTTTTGCTTCGCAATTCATGGCTGCATTATGCACACACATAATACAATATGCTCAATAGCACACCTATTTTACAAAACATAACTGCCACAACTAGCCCACTTATCACAAACGCCATATAAGTCCGTGCAAATGCTTAAAGATTTAAGATCAAAGGATTATCACAGTCCATAATACGTGATTATCGAAACAATTATATTCCATTACAGACCGCTTAGAAGCACGCTGTGCGCTGGCCGTCATTCGTTTGCCTCCTAAGAGTAATGCTAACTTGCATCCTTGATACATTCCAAACAGCAAGCGCAAGCAACGTTTTGCCCCGCAATCCCTTAGGTGGGGTAAAGAGGAGCCCGACAACATTGAGTTTAGTTGGAATATTACAGCCCTGAGCAAAGACCACGCAGATGTATTTACTCTAGCTGCACTAGGAGTTTCTATCGCCTACTCTGGGGTGAACCTTTAACAAAACCTTTTCGTAAGCTTGTGCGTACAATTACGGTATACAAACCAAAAGTTAAAATCATTGTGCCACTTTCTGCATGAAAGCGTAAAAGAATTTGTTGATTCTATTGCTATGACTCCTTTACAGTGTTTTTTGCATCGCAGTTAATTGTGCGTTACGACGTCTTTATTAGGGCGTTCATTTTATGCACCATCGTCGAGAAACACTGCCACAATCAGCGTATCTGTCACCTACCTCGCGTAATTTAGTGGCAATTTAAGGAGTTCTTTTTAAAGGAATCATCACAGCCATAACTTTCGACTGCCGAAATAATCTTTTTCCCACTACAAGAGTGAAAAACAAAAAATTGCACCATTTACTTGATTCTCGTCACTTTCGTTTGGATAACAATAACTTGAGTGTGGTTACCCCATGAGCTGACTGGAGCAAATGTGCCCATCTTCATCTGGTCCCATTTACGTGTCCTCTTTTCTGTGTTAAGCAAAGGAGATCTAGCTCCCGCAGGTGAGTTTATTTCCTCTGAAACTACAGGTACATATCTCTAGTAGGTTCGCTTACATTCTAAAAGTCTGGCTACTGCGTACAATGATGATGAATTTAGGAGCTATTGGCGATAGTTGGCCTGCCGTTTAGGAGCCTCTTGATGTAACTATCACGTCGTATTTAAATGCCAATATAAGGGCGAGTATTTTGGCCTCATTTAAAGGATGGCGGGAGCAAGAAGCTTGCCTTAACTGACTTTTTTCTTGATTCTTTATGAAACAACAGAAGATGTAGATGTCAAACACGTTTAAGTACTACTCCTTACATAATCACAAAAATTTGGAGAAGCAGCTCACAAAATCATGAAAATACTGGTGGCGAGTAAGAATACTCTACGATTTTATGATTTTAGAATGATAGAATTAACTACTGTGTACCACATGGAATAATAATTTGCAGAGGCTGTTCTGCAATATAAAATTATGCACCACAAGCACATTTGCGAGAGTATTAACATAGAATATTCAAACACGTATACATTATACGAAGTTCAGACGCATGTCCTACGAGAATGCGCCACCTATCCACGACGAATAAACTTTCATTTCACAGTTGCAATTTACCACCTGATTCTCTCTGCTCCTCTCAATAGACATGCCATGCTAATGCACACATCGCAGCGCCGCATCATTACTTGATATTCTAGCCAATACCAAGTACGCGAGTTTTCTGCAGTCATGCTATCTAAGCTTGGTAGTTAGTAAGATTAGAACAGAGTGAACCGGTTCACTAGCGAATGCAAAACAATTAACTGGTTAGGATGCTGGCGTGCGTCATTCCACCAATCTTGAGTAGCTATTTAGCGGCAGCTCGAACATCAAAAGGAAAAGGTAGGAGTGTAAAGTGGTGGATAGAAAGGTAGTCAATGTTTCCACCCAGCGATAGGAAATTGGTGTGACTTCTGTGTAATCGCAAATAATTAGTAATTAGATTATACCCACCGGTTTTAAATCTCTACCCTTTGAAATCGTGCGACATACACATCAAGATCGTGACAATAAAAATGGGTATAAGAGGGTATGCGGGCTGCGGGGTGAGTTAATGACTACAGCGTGGCTTAAAATGGCGCATGAAGACAGGGGAAGAAATAGACAAAATAGTATTGCATGCCAAACACTCGCGCATGCTTGTCAGAGTCAAAACACACCTTTTACTGCATCACTTTCCACAGCTCACACAGTGATCACCAAACCCACGAGACTAAATTAAAGAACGTTCTTCAACATCTCGAATGTTTTGAACTTACAAATCACAGCGTTTCTGCGCAAACCATCCACACACAAATCAGCCTATGAGACATCTTGACTTTGACCCACAATTCCGCTTTGATGGGAACGCCGCTTGCATCCCGTGACAGTTTGCATGGGTAAAATTAACGTACGCTCTTCAAGCCTATAATCACTGAGGTGCCCAAAAGCGTAATTTAAGTAAAATTTAATGCGAATTTGCGCTATGAATACACAGGCTGGCGTCCGTGTTACGTTATCACTTACTACTTTGGCCAAGACGTCTGGAGAGTGTGTTTTGTCGTTTAGGGAACTAACTTTACTGGCAGAGTGAAGCGTCCCGGCTGTAAACCAATATTTAAGCTTGCATATAATTTTTGATGATTTACTAGAAACAAAAGTGTTTGCATAATTTTACTTAATTCAAAACGAATTTGGTGCTCAATTCTGCTTAAATCAGGTCATATGTTGCCGCCTCTTTTAGACAAGCATAAATCAGCACATGAATTGTAAATATTTGAGCTTGTAATACGCCTCCCTAAATGTATACTTTACTTATAATTAGCCAAGACGTTCGGGCTCGAAGAATGATATGCATATCATCGTTTAGCCTCAGCGGCTACTCTCCTGAAGGCAAAGACATAATCCTTACCGTCAAACATTTTCCCTCTGCTGCTGCTTTATTTAGTCCTTCCACAGAAAGTCCAGATTAATTCGGTGAATAAAAAAGCTTTTAACGTTTGACTTAAGATTGTGTGCATCCAGCCTATGAGGGCTGAAAACTCTGCCCTAATGCATTGTACAGAACAATGTGCGTAGGCTTATGCAGGTGGGATTTTTGTTCTACCGCGACATACTTTGAAGCGACTTTAAAACTGTCGTATGATCCGTTGCAGCTTTCTGCCCCTTGACAATTTAAAAGTATCTACTTGTGCTCAACGTCTTGCACCATGTTGGCAATCTTTTATCATCAGTCATGTACAGTATGCTTTAATTCTCGCAATGCATTAAAATTCTTCAAACCTTTACTTTCCCAGTTGTTAACTTTGTGTTAATGCGAACAACTTCTTTCGCAAAATCAGAGACTTCCTACGCTAAAACTTTAACACAGCAGATCTTACACCGGTCTTCAAACGTTTTGATAGATACACTTTTGTGTCTTGCTATTCTTGGTTGAGTCGTTACTCCACTGTGTTGCATTTGGCATTCGATTCCTATCATCTGCTTATTCCTACGATTTTACGATTGATTCCCACTAGCACAGATTGTCAGTGATGCAATTTTGTTTGCGATTTAACATCTTTTGAAATTCCTTTTGTCACATTATATGATTCAACACGGTTCAGAGCATTCGGCATGCCAAAACAGCTCTCTTGTCACTCGTTAGTGCAAAAACACTAAAGAAAACACGATCTAAAGGCGTAAATGTTTCCCAAAATTATTACCGTTTCGTAGACATGGATTGCATTTGGTCAATTGTATAGGAGAGCGTACCTCACATTAACGAAAGAATTGATCTTAAAGTAAAAAAGATTACAATAAAAAAAGACAAAATTTTTAGTAACAACGAATAGTGCATTAGATCATGTGTGAAATAAAATAGTCAGTAAATGGTCCATAGCTTGGTTGGCATCCGAGCACTCCTTCCTCGGCTTTCTCATGGTCGTTATGTATAGCATTGGTGGAACTAGGCTGGTACAGCGTGCAGTCCCTTTTATCCGGGCCCGCTGCTTTGTGAGCTTGTTGACATGAAACTAAGACTTTGAACAAGAACAAAGAATCCGACGGTGTTAAATCGAACTCAGACTCGAATTTATCCCACTAATCAAGCCCTATTGAGTTTTATTCTGAAAATGTTGAAACTAATGGCTGAATCAGGTGGTTGGTGATGTGCTTTTGTTTCTTTGAAGATTCTTTCAACCCGTCTTTTGATCCATCACCGTTTGCAGCTTCGGGTTCACAACACCAGCTCTCCTGTCACTCATTTGAGCAAAAACATTGCGATAGACTCGAAGTTTTAACGGTGATCTTTTTGTAAGACAACTTCAAAGATTTCGGCTACATATGGATCGAAGTGGTTCTCAAGGTTGGAATTTAAGTCCAGATAATGGCAAGTGGAAGTGGTGATGCATATGAGAAGTAGACAAGACACACTGAAACTGGAATTAAATGGTTCAATGTGTTGAGAAATTGTTAAATTGTTACTTTCTCTGTTCCATCACAGTGAAATAGTTTACTTCCATCAATGAATGTGATTGTCCAACGCTCCCTCTCCTCTAAACATCCGAATCATCGTCTTTTTTAACATCTGCGCCACGGACATTTCGTCTCTGAACGGGTGTAATGACTAGTGATGTCAAATCCATATTCGGTGGTGTATACGCATGCATTTTGAGGAAAAGCACCGCACAAGCCTCAAAAGGTAGTCACAGGCTATTGTGACTGTTTATTTGTTTTCTTATTTTTTTCTATTCCTTTACAGTAGTCTTCAATGCGTTCCAGAACACTTGCGCAGTAACAATGGGAGCGGATTATTCTCCTGAGGACATACTTAGCGCCCCTTATCAAGCCTTCCTAAGAGACGTTTGGAGAGAATCGGTAATGGCAAACAAGAAAAGAACTGTATCGCATTGCTTTTCACCCAGGAAAAACCCAATTAAGCGTAAATTGCTCTTAAAGAAAACAATTTCGTCGCCATGGAATCCTGGACAAGTGCTTATTTATGTAGTTCACCATGCTGGCCTGCCCCTTAAAGTCTTATTGGAAAAACTGGATCAGTAACGCGTGCCTTCAGGATAACTGCCCTTACTCCAAAGAGCAACTACAACAGTTCATGAAACGATCGTATTCAACTAGCGTTAGTGATGTGACATAACGCTCAATTTTAATAATTATCTTGACCTGGAGATCAGTGTGGTAATTAGCAGTAGAAGGTGGAGTGCTTTTTAATCAAACAATTCCGTTTTATTACTATTCGACTTGCATCCTAAACAAAAGCACACCGTTTGCTTTGCTAATTAAGCTGAGATATACTCCGATGTTGGTTGTGGCAAAAGTAGTCTTAGAACCAGAGATGGTGCCAATCTCACTTAAAAATCTGGGCACCAAATATCCGCAGATGCAGGACTATAGCAATAGCTTTGAGTTCTAACACAGATAGGCTGCGCTTGACTCCTTTCTGAGTAGCTGTGGTTTTGATATAAAAGTGGTATTACATCAAGTTGCGTAAAAATTGCGATTGCCACGGTTACTATACGCTGCCATTCTGCAACTAGGGAAGATCAAGGGTGTGCCGTCGTGGCGAACCTCGTGATCATGCCTTATGGCATGCATAGCTGAGTCTGAACATGTAGCGGCAGACTTTCATTCACAATTATTGCAAGCTGGGTCCTAATGAGCACATTCGTTTGCTTGTGCAAAGTTAATGAAACGCAAAGTATTTCCTACATTAAAAGCTAAACATTCACTATCGTGGGCCAGACACTACCTAATGGGAAAAAAAAGGAGGAGAATATGAGCAAAAAAAGCTTTTATTAAATGCCTTAGAACGGTGCCACAAGCCGGAGATGTAACGAGGTTATAAGCATTGAATTTAGCTTAGCGACTGCTGGTTAAGTCCTCAAAGCGTAGCACGACTTCTCTAGCTGCATTCAGTGAGGAAACACTTAAAGCCGTGAGTTGATGTTCAACTAAAACTTAACTGAATGTGCCACCACCCCTCTTGCCAGCGTCGTATGAAGCCCAAATCACATTCTTTCTAGGCATTGCATATAATATTAAGAACATTTACTTTATACTAAGGCCATTATGCCTACCAATTACCTATTTCCCATATAATTATGAAGAAGGTAAATAATTTAAAACCATTTTTATGCGATGATGCAAGCAAATTTTAGGAGGAAGGAGGATATCGCAAGCAGCATCTGAAGGCGATAGGTGATGAGATTTGATTGGTAAGTAAGAAGTATGACAACGAGAAATTAGGCACCAGACAACCCCATACTGAGTATCATTTCAGTAGCGTTGACATTCCACCCCAAAGTGCAGTCGCGAAGACTGTCAGCTGTGAATACAGGCTATGCGTAACAGGTGTGAATAAAAAGCATTAACAATCCTGTTAAGTAACATTTTCTCATCTATCCAACTCGTGTCACGGAGCCAGGCAAAATTCACGATTGCTGGACTTACTCGTGTTCTCGGCCATTAGATTATTTTTGTCCGTCAAATTAATGAAACTTGTTTTTGCTTATTACGTTTTTATTAGTAATGAAGGATTTTAAGTAATTGTTGTCAAGGCTCATGAGATGTTTCCGTCCCTAAGATACTGACTTTTGCAAGATAAAGCACGTTAGACTATGTCGGATGTCTCATCAATTGTGCCACTTTCGTTGTGTTATTTGAAATTAGCAAAGCGTCAACCTGTAAGCATTGTAGGCATGTGGAGAGAAGAGAAGAGATGATCCCCTGGGGTTAGTGTTTTCGCTTCACGTTGAGAGCTTGCACATTATAAGCATTGGGCCTTGAGGTTTAACATTAGTGTAAAGCGATCGAAAAATTAATCTATTTGACCGTAGGGTATAGCCGAATTTAATCAACTCCTGACTATGTACAGCGCTTGCATCTGACTCGCTTCTACCTAAAGTCAAATAGGATGGAGGGTTGGCTCAGAGCATTGATATACACTTTTCTGACCAGCTGTCTTCGCAATTTAATCACATCGGCGAAAAGAATGGCTTGGCTGCCAGCGCTATTTGAGTGGAAGAAAATGCTGGTATCTTGTTGGATTGTTGGTAAAAATTCGGACAGTAACAATAAAGGAATTGCATTATTTAAGAGTTTGAGGCAGTGGAAGAGGTCTCTTGCGCAGGCATTTGTGACTGGAGCGTGTTTTGCAGTGGAAGAGGATTACATCTACAACTATGATGTTTCGTTTGTCGCATAGGGGTAAGTTTGTGGCGTTTAATAACCAGAGGGCGAGGGAGGTGAAATTATCTGTGAGCACCCATCTGATTGTTTGAAAGTGAAATAGTCAGTGCCTGCTGCTTACTACTTGCGTTATCAGGCTGAGCTAATGTGTTAGAGTTGTTTTATGCATGCACTGAGTGTAGGTGATGGGTGTACCAATAGGTTCTTTGCTGGTCTCCATTCCTGGGGTTTGAAACAAGGAGAAAATTGTGTTCATGAAACCGCTATTTTACTGGGTTTCAAATATTTTGTTGAATGTCAGTGTTGGGCTAGCAGCTACCCCGGTGCATAAGTTTGCGATTACAGTATCATTGCATTTGTGGTATGGAGGCAGATGTGTAGGTGGAACACATTGACACATCTAATCCTTCCCACCAGCTGTGAGAGGCGAAATTATCCTAGCTGCATTCCCCACCGCTGCTCACTCGACTATGATATTTGGGTGTGGACGTTTGACCGCTTGAACTAGGTGTTAATAGAGAAGAAGCAGACGACATATCAGCGAAGATTCTTAAATCTTTTTACCTATAACTAATACTGATAGACGAGATGTTGCTCAAATTTCTTACTGTAAGCAAACATTTGAATTCTACAGATTTCAGGGATACTTCTGCAGCGAAGTGAGTTTTTTCCCGACAAGCTCAAGCAGCTAAACCTTTGACGCAATTTGAGCTGAAGTGTATTTGGCGCATCTGTTCCTCCGCACACATTCAAAAGGTCAGGATTAATCGTGTCTGCATCATCTCATACTGCCACCCTATTACAGCCTTCGGATGCGGTTGTTTGAGCACTGCATCCAAAAGTTTCCCGCAATGAGAGCACACGGAAAGATTTGCCTATTTCGATAGTACCATATTGTAATGTTCCACTGTCTTTCCTTGTTGACTAAATAAGACTCGTAATAGGGTAGGGTGAGCTAGTCTAAGCTGGTTAAGCGTCACCGGTTACCTTAGCTTAGCCCAGCGTAACGAAATGAATGCAACGTAATGTGGACGAGGCGATACAAGGAGAAAAGAGGGCGTGGATTTATCAACTGTTTAAAATGTCACTGACATGCAACATAACCCTTTTGTCATTGCCAAAGCAACCAACCAACTACCTCAAGCTCGGCAAATCAGATCATGTTTAACCTGTTTCTAGCCATGATAGCACGAAATGGCTTTAAGAATTAGCCTTGTTGAAAGCATCGAAGCAACCTTCTTTGAGAAAAATCAGTTACCGTTTGTAATCGTTTCCTCTCAAATGCATCGTCACCCTCAAAGTATATTCAGTCTCATGTCCTCTGAGCCTAACCCTAGCAATCAACATATCATTGTGCAATTTCCTGTCCCCATTCCCCCTCACATTTACACCTCCAAGTAGGCTAAGTCGGCTGCAATTGCTGCCTCCGCTCTTAGCATTTTTTCGTCTATACCGCTCCCGCATCCTTTAAATTCACTTTGGGTGGCACCACCTCGTTCCTTTTGTGCAGTCTTTCATACAAATCAAGCCACTTATCCACTCAATTGAAAATAGCACTGAATTAGCCACGGGTTACCCATTTAAATGCTCAACCTTCTATCACGCCTTTCCCCGTACGACAATAACAAACTATGTTCACTCAACCAACACTCAAACTTCTTAGCGAAGTGGCAGCGCACCAAGGCCTTGACCCCATGCAAAAGCTCGTTACTGAAGACCGTGACAGACCTTAATCAGTATCATTCAAGTACATAGTTTTATCACTTCTTATTCACAACGAGTGCAATGTCCGATGTATGACAAATTGCAGTAGTTCTGTGGCATTCATCAGACAGATTGTGCAGTCGTAGCAGTCAAGCTCAATTAAATTACACATACGACTGAATTTGTTATACATGCGTAACTGATACTTGGCCTTTAGAAAACTTATAGTGAATTTTTTTGTATGCACTGCACACAGTGCTCCGTACACCTTTTAACTCATAGGTTTCGCATTATGGGAAAATGGGTATCAATGTGCGGCCTTGGTTCTAGTCCTGTAAAAGCAAGGGATTAAAGTGTTACTAAGAGTTCTCTTGCTTCTTATGATATCAAATTGATTAACGAGCATTTTGAAGAGAGCGTCACGAAGACTGTGGCAAAGGCAGCCGATTGTGGCGCTTGTTCAGCCTAGTGCATGTCTTAATGTGTTAACTCACGATGGTGAAAATGAGCCATGTTGATACGGTATGCCTTCACCTCCGGGTTGCTAGACCCACTCCGTCGCATTTTACTAGTCTACATTTCGCCTACTACAAGTCATCAACCTACTTCGCGACCCATTTATGTAATCTTATGCAACGAGATCGCTTCGCTTCATACGGCTTCGCACTGTCCTTCATTGCGTGAAGTGGGATGAATTCTACCGAATTGGGTCAGGCAATGCTAAAATGATGCATAATGCAGCAATAATCCCTTGTAGTTTACCTATCGCATCATCGCGTGTCTCACTTCAATTCTTTCGCTGCATTCCCATCTGCCGTCCATCCAAAGTGAGAGCATCTGAATGCCAGTGGGAAGCAATAAAAAGACGACTTAGATAATTTTCAAGATTAATGGTGACAAAGGATGAAGTGGGCAAGATTTTTCGTATTCAAGTAGTTTTTTCGTGTCCAAAGAATTTGACAATGGATGGAGAAGACCAAAACAAATTCGAATCTTTTCCTTAACTTCTGCAGCTGCCAATAGTCCAAAGCAGGTGGCATCTCTTTCAATCGTAGTACTTGCTCTAGGATATTTTTCCTTCCTGATTCTACGTTGGGTGCAAAAGCATCTGTTGACACTCTCTACGTACAATAAGCATTTCAAACATTGACGTGCTACCCAGAGAATGTCACTGGCGCAATAGATGCAGTGCTTTTTGATCATGTAGAGCAGGGCATCTTCAATCGCAAGCTAACTCTATAGATTATCTAATTGTTATGATAAGTTAGCGCTTGTCTCTCTCATCAACCTTACGGCGAGTTGGCTGTTGCGAGACCGGTTATCACCATAATGCCATTTTCAAAACCTTATACGGCTGTGGATTTTTTGATGTCTAAGTCAGAATAGCACTTTTCTTATGAATTTTAGAAGCGGTAATTTAAAAGGCACTGTAACAGGTCAAGATGCAAAGGAAAATATGTGTTTTCCATCAGCAGCATCCCAACGAAAGCGTAAATCACAATTTTTGTGCTAATCACCGAGTTAAACCGCATTACCCTCACTAAGGTATTTTTCATCCTGAAGGGCTAATGCACGTACTTCAAATTTAATGAGGCTATTATTTTTGCAACGGTTAACCTTTTTTATAAAAACATAGTTAAATTCATCGCTATTATGGTCCAGTCTATGAGTGTTCGCAATTTATTCAGGGACTTTTCTTACGAAGGAGCTTATCATTCATCCAACATGTCATGTAAGAGAACCAAAACGTATCGAGGAAAATGATGCTGCTATTACCTGTAGCTTTGCTTCTCCTATGACTTTCTTACATCATTGGGTAAGTCTGCATTAACATTTAAGTCATTTAGTTTCTTCTGTTATGGTCCTATCTATTCACGATATCGCCTTTGGTAAAGTAAAGCTTTAAAAATCCCAAATTATGCATATCGTTTAGGGCAGGTTTGGCTTACCGGCTTCGTCACTTTCCATGTGCCACGAGAAATCGGCAAGACCTTAACGCAAGAGCATAGCTATTCTCCAGAGATGAACTAACCAGAACACATCTCCTTAGCTATCCTTTTCTAAAGCTTTGGTATCTGCGCTGCTGAAAGAGAAATTGCAGTGGAAGGAAACACCATAGTGAATGCTCTCACTGCAACTGATAATACGGTGTCAAAGAGAGATCTGCAACTTGTCTACGAGTGGGTTCGTCCTGTCAGCAGTACTGGAATCCTGTGCATTAACTGCATGAACTGATACTATGCGAATTGAGAGATTGACTTTGCCTTCCTAATGCATCATGGCCTAACTCATTAATATGTCGACTGTTCATAACTTTATATGCAGCATTACATCCTCAAAAACCAAATTGGGCAGAACCTTAAAAGCCAAAAGATGAAGGAATATAAGTGAGTACACTTTGGACTGCACTGCTCTTTGAAATCAAAAGTGTCCTAAGCGTTGGCTGTGGAGAAACATGGAGTAGCAAAACTCTTTATGTACTCTCCAACAGCTTGCAGGAAGGATCGCATGCATGTTTACTTGTGTGAGAGAAAATGAAGCGCTGAAATGACGAGTGTTACTTGAATAGCGAATGGGTTTGGATATAACTTAGCTCCTTTGGGCTTGAGTAAATTTGTCGATAAATTTTATTTTAGGATTTTAATAAGCCGAATTGAGATTCCTCACCCAAGAAGTGTCTTGTGTAACTAAATCTTGAGACACACGCATTGCCTAAACTTGAGTAGCATATCATTCCGGTTGATTAGCCGCCACAATAGTTGATGATTAAAAAACGGAAAGTGTTTCCATCCAAATGAGAGTACCTCAGGGCGTTGGATTCAAAGGTCTAAAGTCTTATTTTTGCACAAAAAAAATGCTTTTTGCTGAGGTACTAACAGACTTTGGGAAAGTGGACTAAATTTACATGATGTGAGCCTCAATGTGAGCAGTGTATTGGCTGAATAATGTGCTAAAACAATGGTTAGGAGATCTGACTAATAACCTACCCTTTCGAACGCAGATACAAGAAGAACTTGACATAGTTATCAGCGATGAAGAAAAAACGAAATTCAATCAAGAAAAAGGTCAATATTATGATGGACCACAGTATTAAAGTCCGTGACAGGACGAAATAATGTGACTGCATTGGAGAGGTTATAAGCACAAAAAGAAGCAGTGGGCTTCAGCTGAAGGACAGGGGATGGAGTGCGGAAGGTAGATGTCTGTGATGTGTAGTGGAAGTCAATTTTGAAAATGTCGAATGTCCTCAGTGATAAAACGGCAAAAGTGGATGTGTAGCCTTCTTTGAATCAGTTGCTAATGGTCTGTTTATTCTATTTGGTGCTGCAATGAAGAAGACTCCTGTGTTTTCACATCTAAAGGGTTTCTTTAAAGCGGTGGTCATAATCGTGGTAGTAGCTGTGGCTACACGAATCGGGTCATTGCGCTTTAATCCCTGGGTTCTGCATCCATTATCGGGAGGGGAGTGTCAACGACCAGGATGGGTTGCACATTTGTTGGACCAAAATCTAATGGCAGAAAGCAGCCCTAAAAGAAGGACCATCAAGCAAACAATGAGGATGCGGTCCAAGGACAGATATCTACAGATACACCTGGGCGGATATCAGGGGCGATTTTTTTGGATTTAGGCATGATTGGGGATACAAATCGCAAAATCGTTTGTGGCTTAGAGAGCGATGTGATTTGGACACTTGTCCTGTGTACGAAAGTAGTGGCCACTCGATTAGTAAATTGCTGACCTCCCAATTGTCACAGACGACAGTAGACATGCCTGCTCATCGTCGGATGCGACGGCGATGGGTGAATGTGAATTCCAGACTGGTTATACGATCCAATTGGCTATCACATTCATTTGTTTTTAAGCATTTTCGTTACAAATTCTTCTGGAGTTTGCATGATAGAATAACTACATAAGCTCATCTCATTAAATAATACCAAAAGAGTGTCATAAATACTGGCAGATACAAGTCTTTGTTAGAGTTGTGATTTGGTGTTTCCCCCTTTACTGGGTGCAAAATTGCTGCCTCATCTGTGATTTCCTAACTTCTTGCAGAAACCAGAAACGATTAATTTTCCATAAGCCCAACTTTTATAAGGTAAATTTGTGCTGCGCTTCCAACTTGAAAAAAACTTGCAAATTGTTAGAATAATATTTAAACTTTGGAGATTGCCGTGCATAGTTTTGGAAAAGTTATGAAGCAGCCATATTGTAGAACAGATGACGCACATGCTGAGGCTAAAATCAATTTAACGGAGATTAAAACAAACTTGATTTTTCTTTTGAAATAAAGGACAGCTTTAAGTGCATTTCTTTTTTTGTAGGATGTTGAAAATCCACCTAACGTGGCTTTCGCGAGGGTGTCACGTGGTTTATAAAAGTGTGAAGCAACTTCTCAATCACTGAGTTTAGGCAAGTGATTTTCCTTTTCCTTTGGATCGCGTGCATGCGGGCATGGTCTGAGCCTGGCGCAGCATTATGCTAGCCAGCAGTTGCAACAGTACACTATTTAAATGACTGATGAGCGCTTATCTCCACAAGTTAAACGGGCGCAACTCTGGGGAGCTGATCTTGCCGCAATAGTGGGAACATGACCTTCCTTTACTACTACCTTGTTTTCCTCTTCCTCGTCGGCTTTGTCCTTACAATTTTCAGCCTGCTAGCACATCCGTAAACTGCTCTTTTTCAAGTCCTAGAACCAAGCGCAGTTTGGACGATTAAGAGGTCGTGGCTAATACTTGGGCATGCCCAACTGAAATTTGTTTGTGCTCCACTTTCTCTTCTGAATATTTCAATGTCAACACATCATTCGTTACTTCAAATGTGTAATTTCTCTCAATTCCCAGTTCTCGACTAAATTGGAGCATATTTGTTTCACCCACGCTAGCAACTCACGTTTCATCAACCAGATGAAATCATGTGCGCCAGAAACAATTTTTCCCATAAACACCTTAGATTTTGGACTCTGTCTTGGGATTATGTGCCATGAGTTGGAGGTAGTGAGTGTTCAAAATACAGCAACAGTGGAAACAAAGTGCGTAAAACTTAGCACAAATGTATTACGCTTCTCTTGGTAGATAATAGAAATAAAACAGAGACGTTAAGCCGAGCAAAGCCCTTCAATCGATTGCAATGGGCAAACAGTCCGGCCTAATAACGGCAAGAGAGTCACACATTCGAAGCCTATTTAAGCTGTTATAGCTAGCGGCGTTTAACATTGACAGTACTTAGTAGACACCTAAGAGGAAAATTGACTTGCAAAATGTTGGTGAATGAGTAAGCAAATCAATGAATATGCAAATTTGGGGTGCGAATAATTTTAGAATTCAATAAGTTTGTTTGAAGTGGGCAGCAGAGGGATGAGGACAAAAGGGTTTGCATGGGCGATGACAAAACATAACCAAAACGCTATTGTCGCATGGGTAAATTTAAGTGACTCGCACTCGCATACCTCTAGTCACTTGGCAGATTCGAGGGCATATGGCTCAACGCATTGCTGTCTTTATCTGTCAGATTGTGGTCGCTTAACTATCTAACCAGTTAAATGAATTGACTCTTCCACGAAAGTTGCATAGTTGGGTGTGCCACTGGTAACTGCTGCCAATTTCCAAGTGTAAAGCACTGCCCACTTGTGCCAAGTCCGTTCTGATTGTGTTCATCAAGTCTACTTGGAAGCCCAATACAACCGCTACGGCAATCGCAATAGCTCATGAAGAACACGGTTCAAATTATTTTAAGTGCGAATTTTGTAGGTAACCAGCATTTGCAGCATTTGTTACAGATTCAAAGTAAAAGGGAAGCAGAAGAGAATGTGCACACCGTCGGCTAGCGCCTCCACCACCACAGCATTCGGAGGCATCCTCACTATCGACAGTGTGAGCACAGCCTCAGTCGCTTACCATCACTGCTGCGACCATCCCCACGGCTGCCCGCATTGCGGCACCACTATAGGCGACCATGCATGCGGCATCCCCCACTGCAGCTTCTGCACTAGCCACCATCTACACTTCTCCTCACATTGTGGGCTCGTCACAACCTCAGCCCACGGTGCCCACTTCCATGGATAGGGACACGACCAACTTTCACACTCCATTTCTTCGGCTGTCTCTTTGCTTGTTTTGATATGACTCGTGTGCTGCAGGGTGTTCGCTCATATACTCTCCTCGTTGGTTCTAATTGTTGCACGCGACGTTCGAGCTCATTTTACCCCTACTGCTATGTTCCTGCCTCCCCGCTCCTCACCATCACTCTCGTGAGTAGGACATTAAGATATATCTGCAGCGGTCGATCACCTACGTGCTAGTAACTCAAGGAAATAAAATGATTTTTGGCAGTGCACATGCCAAAAACAAGATCAGTGTTGGCTGCGGTGTATTGCATAAAGATTGTCCATCTTATCTCGATGTGGAGCGAGCTAAAGTAGCCCAGCTAAACGAACCACTTACAATAGTCCCTTAACATGTCATGAATGCAACTCAAGTGCCAATCACTCCCCTTAGCGATATGCCCTCTAAGCAATAGCCAATGGGTTCTCTCAGGATCCGTCTGGATTCTGCTTAGTTTAACTGCTGCGCACAATATCCGCAGCGATTTGTGCCACTTATTTTGCTAAACCACATCCCTCTCCACCCAATACCTTGAATAAATGCCTATCATAGTGCAAAAGACTGTTTACACCGCTTAGAAGTTTGTCAATGAAACACTCCCCTTAAACTACTAATGTGCATTTCTCATGCCCCGAATTCGTTATCTGATGGATTCATACATGCCAAGGCTCACTACTTAGTTTGCACTATAACGTTTATTACGCCTCTCACGCCTCTGCATTAACAGTCTTACATAGTTTGACAACAAGCTCTATGATGGTGTCACATGTCGTGGCATGTCAAGTAGTTCTGAACCCATTCAAAGTTCGCCAATATCCAGATGCCTAAATGGTAAGCCTAATATGGTGTCAACGATGAGTAGCCTTTCCATGTCCTATAAATTCTTCATCTTTTGGCTTAAAATAATACGAATTTGCTAGACAAATGCGGAAGCTAGAGCAAAAATACACTTCAAATTTCCTCTATGTTCATTGAAGATCGTTGTGGTTCCTTATTGAGCATTCAACGAATTGCATTCTGCTGTGATGTCCAGTCCTTCACTGAATTCCACTTTTAACACATGATGGAGTAGAGTTGAGCAGCCACTTTGGTTATCGCTTGCGTGCAGACCGGAATGAGGATGTAGCAACCACGGTGAGCCTATGGCCAATTAGATAGGCATCTATGCTGCGCGTCAAGATTCCTCAGTTTCACTTGAAGGAGATATTGTAACTAATTTCATTTGAACAATAAAATCTTGGCCTACTTTAAAGTTGTCTCAATTTGCGTGCTTTGCATTGGACTCAAGCACCGGTGAGGACAATGCGAAGTAGGTCAGTGCAAAAGTACAGCACAAACTCGTGGAAGAGTAGGAAATTCGTCTAAAAGGAATCGGCATAAGCATTGCTTTAATAACAAATTGTTCCTTAAAATGTGCAAAAAATCGACTTCAGGCAGTTATCTAGCGGCGTAAGCATTAGTCGGAATTTCTAAGTTTCTCCTAATGGGAATGAATGAGGTCCTGCTGCTTCTGGCTTAAAGAATGAAAAAAAATTACAAATATGAGCTCAAAATTACGCAAATGTACTCCGATTCGAAAAAAAACAGTTGGTAAAAAATTAGACTAGCTGATGGGGGATCATTGCTCTCATATATGGCATTTCATCCAACATTTTACACATGCATACACATGCACACATTAAAGCCTTCACGCTCTAGTGAATTAAGATCCTAGGATCACTCGGAAGTTTGGTACCATGGCTTGCGCGCGTATATGCACGCGTGGGTATATTTCTTGTCGCTGCCGCAAAACGAGCATAAAAGAAATGAACTGTGTGCACATCTAATGGGTAAATGCAGCTCACCCATAACTCAATTAAGTAAAATCTCTTCAACTGCATAGTTCCCTTCACCGCGCATATTCACTAATTTCTACACTGCCAACGCCACAGTGCATCTGGACTGTAGATTCGGTATATGCCTTGATGTCTGTACTTGCGCCTTGTGAATAATGGTATACGGTGGCTACCCCATTTGCGTTGCTGCTATACGTGTTTGAAAACATCATCGCACTGATCAAGTAACAGTCTTTAAAACAATCGCTCCTTGGAATGGCCGATGGTGAATAAAGTTTTTCCATAAGGTAAATAGGTATAAAAGGAGGACATTTCAGACCCTATAAACAGAATGAGCTCCTCAAGTTGTAAACGTCTGCAAGAGAGTGCACGATATCCGCTGGCCTAAGATCTCTTCTCATATCTTAATTATAATGCAAAAAGAAGGGTATTTAAAAAAGCTAATAAAAGGGAAACTGCGAGATTCGGAGTCTCGTGTAGATCAACACTACAAATGTACACTAAATGAGAGCCAAATTCAAAATCCCGTGTTGGTCAGTACTACAAATATACACTCAAGACAGCGGAAATCGTAGTAGTGGGTAGACAAATATATCAAAGTTAAAATAGTTGACAGCAAAGCTCGAAGTCTTAAGTAGAAAAACCTTTAATTGTAAATTATTGGAAAGCAAGCGTTGCAGACGAGTGTTGATCAATACTTCAAATTGCTCTCATTAAGAGCGAAATTTGCAGTCACGTGTGGATCAATACTTCGAAATTACCCTCAATGAAAGCAGAATTCGCAGTCACGTGTCGATAAATAAGTCAAATTTACCCTCATCAGGAGCGAAATTCGCAGCCACGTATCGATCAATTATTCAAAATTAACCATATTGAGGGTTAAATTTGCAATTACGTGTCGATCAATGCTGCAATGAATAATCGTGAAATTATTACTGTCAAACTCAAGTAGACGTGTTTTCTCCTAAGACCATTGCTGCAAAAAACAGTCTCTGATGCGATCTCCTCATGGAGGCTGTCGCCTTATCTAAGATGCTTAATTTATGCGTGTCGAAACACTTGCTCGCACTAGCTGACCACCAGCAGGTTATCAGTCTCTGTGTAACAGATGCTCTGTGTAGTTGTGCGTTGGACGTCCCACGCATTGTCATTACACGTCCGACGTTTGGCGTATTCTGTCAGCATGGGTGTACTGGCATGCTTACACGCACGTAGATATTAAAAATGAAGCGGCAATCCCACCCACGAGACGTTTATATACACATCAAGGACTTATATTAATAACTGGCTCCACAAAGCTGCAATGGTGTGGCTTTTGCCTCTGAGGTAAGTGAATTACACCGCATTATTTTACTATTTCCTATTTTACAATCCCAACATCCTCTCCATTTCCACGTCTCACACTTGCAACACCATCTATGATGATTTACTAATCCTAGGTGCAAATGGGAATCACTACGGGGAAAATACCCAACCAAAGGACCACCAGTGAGATGTGATTGTGAACTGCGATACTCAGCTAACACTGGTGGAGGCTACGATAGAGCTGGCTGCGTGCCGGGCTTAGTGGGAGTTAGAAGGGCATGACGCCTGCATTGAGTGATGACTACAGCAGAGGGCTTGAGGCAATTGTGGGCCACTTCAAGGTTGGTCCACACACTGATGCCAATTTGACTGGGAGGTCTGTTTCTGGCCCACTCACCGCCTACCTCTCGCCTTCCTTCTCAACGAAACCAACAAATTCAATTCGCTAGCCCATGGCTTTATAAATACCAGATTGGTATGCGTATGATCTCCTTATTATATTTGGCATTATTTAAGTCCATTAAAGCTAGTCGAATTCTTTGCATCAGAATTCGTAGCGTTGCTTCACCACTACTTACCAATCGTATTAGATGGTGCAAAAGTACCTCAACATTTGAATACGGATAGTGTGGAAATTTCGGGCATTTAAGTGTCATGAAGACCACGCTCAAGAACATGATACAAATTCTGTGGGTGAATATTGAATGCTAATCAGTTCATATAAAGCCCCAAAATTCTATTTATAATTTGACATTGACCACCTAAATCCTAGATGCGCTTTTAGCACATAAATCCGCTTTTCCAATGGGTCCTCCGAAGGTGGAGGGTAGGCAGGTTTGCAAGACCTGTAGTCGGACAAGCAGACTGACATTTTGGACATTTAAACACACACCTTTAATGCATTGCCGGTGAGGACCTCGAATGTGTTAAGCGGAAGAATTCAATCAAATGTTTGTGGCCATGAGACTGGACATGCACCTTCAAATTAAGGCTGAAATTCTTAGTTAACATTTCTTGTGCTTATTTGACACCAGTAAAAGCGGTCAGCATTGTTAGCTTAATAATTTATCAAATGTTGTGCATGGATCGGTCTGCCGGTGCGACCACAAAGGACTGTGGTTTTCGGGTGATGACGTGAATGAGTGGCATAAATAATCTCCGAGAGTGGCAGTGTATTGGACCTCTAGCGAGGTGTGGAACTGAGGACGCCATCGAAGTTCATTGTGACACGTCTAACAAAATGCATTGAAAATGAGCATGCAAAAGATCGTTCCGAATGCCTAACACATTTGCTTCCCTACATGGGGAGAAATTAATCTATCCGTCGTGTTGTTTAGGTCTGTTGATGTCTATGGTGGTAGTCGAGGTCAACACATTGCTTGGCACCTCTAAAGAAGGAAAAGCAGTAGCAAATTCTTCTACGCCTCGTTCCTGGCCCCGTGACCGCACTCGCTCTCGCTTTCCATGACACTCGGCCAGCCTTGAAGTAACTTCCACCAGAGCTCGCTGGTTCGCGCAGTTCACAATCACCTCCTCCTCGATGGTCTTCGGTTGAGTTATTTTACCGTCGTCATTCGCTTTTGCCTTTATTATCAAAAGCACAAATGGAGAGGAGGTCGAAACTTACATCGGCAGATGGCTTATCGGATTGAGAGAATGGAAAATGGAAAATATGAGCTCGGACTCCACAATATTTACCTCAGTGGCAAAAGTTACACCATTTTACCTTAATAGAGCCGGTTATTTATATGATTCTTAGACGTATAAATAGACGTCTAATCGGTGAGACTAATGCTCTATTTTTAATATCTTCATGCGTACAAAAATTCTGTTACACCTACGCCAACGGAACACACCAAACGTCCCACTTGTAATGATGATACGTAATGCCGACGCACATTTCACAGAAACCGTGCTGCACACAGGCTGATTACTAATTGGTAATCAGCTACTTCTTGGAGGTGTTTTAACATGGGTAGGTAAACCTACTTACAGAAGTAGACAACCCGACTAGGGAGGGTTGTTCAAAAGCCGAAAATCGCAAACCGATGTTAAGTAAATAAGCCCGTCTACTTGCTTTTGGCATCCAGATTTTCACAACAATAATAGAGATCGTGGGTGACTCTAGACAGGGTATAAGCCTTTTCCCAACCACCGGTTTTGTCTGCTTCGACCCTTCACATAAGAGAAAGCAAGCGAAGGAATGCGTCGTGAAGCCACCTTTGGTTGCAACGTTCATTGATAGAATTAGTTCAAACCTGCTTGATAGGTTACACTCGCCACCTTGTCCTCACCACGCTGCACCACTGGCTCCCACATCGCCCACCAAGGAAATATCGCCATCCACGACCACTTCTCGTCTACTACCTTCTCTCACTGTAAATTTTTAATGCACTGATTGCAGGCTCCTGTGACGAAAAACTATTTGTCTCTCTCTGTACTTTACATCCTCCGCCTTCAATGTGCCTAGAGATTTGGGTTTGGGTAGGAATTCTTTCGCCTTCTCACTGCTCAAACAGGATGACCGCTATCAGCAATCTCGTAGTCGCTCCCACGATAAACTATTCGTAGTTTGATGTGAGAAGACAAAACCTTGGAAGCCAGTGTAACCCATCCAGAACAACTAATCACTGCAAATTTGCAACTTCACCCACCAAGTCCTTTTATTTATAGCTATGAAGCATAGTATTCGATCCCCATAGTGATTTACTGACTCAGACTTACAGTTCTCATGGTGTCGCACCAACCTCACTTCTATCCACAACTCACTAGTCCTTCCATACATTCATGGTGAAACTATACCCAAGGGCATTATATGTCCCACGACGTCTCTATTGAGCACAAAACAACTGTCAATTTCAAAAGCACAATTACACTAGGTACCCATACAACACCGACATCTCACCTTGATGCAAGCTAAACCTGCATTAGACAGACGAGAAAAGACGCGGTCTCCAAGAGGCTGACGGTAAAATTACCACATTGTGCGACTCGTAAGATCTGACTTCCCATCCACAGTACACCGTAGCGACTACAACAAGTGTACCCACAGAATTGCCAATGGGTCGTCTACTAAATGTGGTAAACTTTACCTTAATAAGAACATTTTAACTTATATTCATCAAATTCTAATAAGCATTTGACAAGGAATGTGATAGAAAACCCGCGGCTTACTCCACGTAAACTAGTCATTAGCTTGCAGTCCTCACTAATGTAATCTCATGACAGCTCATATGACAACATCACTTAGATAGAAACAGAAAAGCGTCATGCTTAATGGCGCGCAAGATTTTGGTTTCCCATTTACCCGGGGAAACGTGCATCTACTAACTTACCTTACATCCATCTACTCGCATGGACTACCTGCGGATTGCCCCCAAGGAAACGCGATTTTATATAGCGCACTTAACCTACGATAATGGCAGCACAACTCATTCCGCGTCTACCTCTTGCTACTCATCATGCAATGCCTTAACGAACCGCTCCCACCTCTCATGCGCCCATACCGACTACGACCCACCATCACATTTACTGCAACGTGCTATGTGTTCCGCTCGAAAGCCAACTACATCCACAATTGGCACCCCTCACCATAGCCGACACAATGAACACACCACATGCGTCAACAAGATCACAGTAAAACGAAACAGTTACAATTTATAAAAGGCAGTAACGCATCACCGCCCTTGGAAAATCAAACCTGACAACTGTTCCATCAGGCTTCATTTACTTGCGTCACGTCGCTATTATTACATTTGGTGCCCCATGTAAGAGGCATAAAGGGGGAAAGCAGTGCTTAGCATCCTCGAGCCATCGTATCATGAAAAATGAGAGAAAGGGAGGAATTAATGAAGACTGCTTTAAAGAAACGTGCAATGTGATCCTACAGTGCCCACCTCCAATCCGCTTGTTTCCTTTCCCACTCTCTCTCCTTCCATGCCCACAGCCTCTCTTCCTTTCGCCTCTATCGCATTCATTCCTTTGCCCCTTTCAGCTGCAAATGCATGTTCCGTCACTTCCACGGAAGAGCCGCATGCGTCAATAATGTCGCTTGCAATGCAAGGCAAGGATTCATAAGCGCAATTTTGCGAATTCGCACCAGAAGCGGCTATTTGTCTCTGGCGACAGAGACGCATCCAGCCTGTTGAAGCAAACATATAGATCAAGTTTGAACCATCGCAATGATTCCACGAATTGAGGGTTGAATAAATCACATCCTGAAAGTGAATATCACGTGAATATCACGCGAACGTTGCCTGTTATGCCTAGTAGGATGAAATGAATAAGCCCTCATTCATTCCAGCAGTTTCAAAGTGATCAGCGTAGCAAAGATGCTTAAGACGCAGTTTTGCCAGCATAAGAGTTACGCACCTGAAGTATCACACTAAAGATTTATTTTAGATAAAAAAGCGGATGCAGTAGTGACAACTCTCATCTTTGCTCATCATGGGCCTGTGAAAAGCTAAACCCCCCTCTAGTCGAAAAAGCCAACACTTGACACAATCCATTAACAATCTTTTAAGTACTGCCAAAAAGCGACAATCCTGTTAGAGAGATAATCAGAGCAGACAGTTGGAATGCTTACAAGTTACGAAGACAAGAGGTATCGCCCTCTTAATGGCGCAATACTTAACGGCGACATCGTGTCTGCCACAGTAAACTTCTCGCTAAATTGCATGATTCAAGTCACAATGACTTCTGTTTGCTGACTTTGGCATTTACTGCACGAATAAAATAAATTTTACAGATGTTTCACAGAAGACGTTCAAAAGAGAACAAAATCTTGGTGATGTAGAACATTTCATGTTCCTTGGTTTTCATGAACGATTTTACAATTAATACGTTTAAGTCGGTACCAGGATTACCTCAATAGGATGCAGAGCTGGAATAAAACAATGGGTTTTCAAATTACTCATCGACCACAAGTGTCTAGTTTTTTCTAAATGCAAAGTCACGAAAGTGTTTTTTGTGAATAAAGGCATAATAAGTGCCTCCAAATGTCGTAAGCCTTGCACTTTCACAAATGTCCGAAATCGTGGTTAAGGATGCACAAAGCACAACAATAACTTGACTAGGAAATGCTCCAGTCAGAAGCACTGCAGAGGAGTCATTGCAGTTCTGTTATCTCCGCTACAGTAATACATCGGTAATGCAAACAAATCTACTGATCACTAAATCGAATGCCTAATGCACACTGCTAAATTAATATTGAGGTGTATTTTCAACTTTTCTGACTAATCCTTGTTTGTTTTTATTTCTTTTGCAAGGTACAGATTAACGCTCCTGTAGTCTGCAAAGCCGGGGCCACCAAAACACCTTTAAGCAAGTAGATAATTCTGCGTTTCTTTGAGACAAAACATCTTGAACAATGCAGAGGCAGGAAGTTAGTGCATCAAAATATCTGGATACACAGATTTGGTTTCAGACGGTTGAGGTCGAATTTAACCTAACATCGTAGCTGAAAGTGCGATTTGCATTCACGAATTGTGCTTCTCTCCAGTTGCTCATTTCAAATGTGCTTCTCTCCATGCCAGCTGTGTCTACACTTCACGTGGAATGACTAACAACGCTGTAATCACTCAAACATGTGGGTCTGTTCAAAAAGTAGAAATTGGACATTTTGATTTGTCATATCGTTTTCTACAGCATATCAAGCGCAAATAGTGTAGGCAAGTGGGTGTTTTGTAGAGCGTCAGAGGAGATGAGCTGATAGTTCGCCAAGGAGCAAGCTCCATGAACAGAATGGTGAGCTGCAGACAAGAAAGAACTGCAAGTGGACGAAAACCATCGACAGCTCTTAGCCGCTTCGATTCCGACGCACATTAATTACCGACATAGCATTCTCAATGAGTCAATCAAAGCTGCCAATTAATTGAATAGCGGTTATTTTGAACTATCATTGCATTGTTTCACTGGCATTAAAGCAATGCATTCGCTGATTTAACGTCTCGCCGAAGCATTGTGACAAAGTAAATAGCAATCCTCAAAACAAATGCCCCTCATTTCTGACGCCGAAGCCTTAACACCTTGCCAACTCCCCCCAATGTCTGTGTAGCAGTGAGAGATGCTGGTTTCATCACTAATACCGACCTGGTTCAGTGCCGTCACCTCGTCATCGGCGAAAAAGATAGGACTCTCGACCATAACTTCATTCATGTCGCCACAGAGCGAGTCAGAATGACGAGAAACATACTATAAAACTGTAATGAAAGGAGCTTGCCATGGCTTATTCTTATATGGAGTCATGGTTGGACAAACATCCAGTGTGGTCGCGCAGCTTGACCACCCAGTATGGTTGAGACGTTCTGCGGCATAAAGGCAAATTATCATCACCAGCTGACCGTGCAGCCTCAATTTGTTGCATGTCCAAAAGTCGGTTGGACTCAAGGCTCTCCCACTGTGCCCCATCCAGGCTCACGCTATACTCTGTTGTTTGATTACCTTCAGTGCCCTCATTTTTCCTTGCTTCCACATGCCTTGCATTCATTTTTGCAAGTTGCAGACGAAATTGGGGAACGTCTATGCAATTTCCTAGCTTAACTCGGCAGCGAAAATTGTCCATAATGAACATTAAGGTTTTGCTCACCCGTTTTAACAGGACCACGATTACTTCTCTTTCTATAAGGCTACATTCGGCAGAAGGGTGAGAGATGTGAGTTGTCATTTAGAGTTAGTCATAGCCATGCATTCAGGCACCACTGTCTAGTTTAGGCCAACTTTGGAATCTTTCGGTGCATAAAAGCTCTTATTATTTTGCAAACGCATCGTCAAAGAGAGCCTTACGTATCAGCTTAATAGGAACGATGGGCAGTGTAAAGCATTTCAGCAGCGCTCTATTCAATTGTTAGTTTAATTACCATAGAACTACGTGACCAAATTACACAGAACCTGATCGGTAATGTCAAACAAATGAGGCGATAGTACTTTTTGGAAGATCAGAATACAATATTTTGCTTAAAGGAAGCCGTCAAAGCCCTAGCCTTTTTAATGTTTTCGTCATGGTTATTACAGTGTTTCAGTAAATGAAATGAATTAGTAAGCATAATAGCCCTTGGATGCCTCATTTTGGAGCATGATTCCCATGCAGATGAATAAAGGATTCGCAAATATTCACTACCCCAGACATACCAGCACTGCCTATAGCGAAGCCATAACGACCAAAAGCAACACGATGCCTTCCGTGGTACAAATGCTTCAAGCGGCAGCTCATTAAGTCTTTACCTTCCGCGGTATATGCATAATCATTTGTGACGCAAGGAAGCAGCAAAGCGCTATCATTTGTAGCCCGAAGTTAAAAAGGTTACGATGGAAGTGCTCGTTCACGCTATCTAATGTACTTCGCTGCTTATTGAGATTAAGTGGCAAAGATGATACCTCATACTACTATTGTCTCATGTACCTTGTTACTATTTTCTTAGACACCTGCACCCTGCATCACACCTCTTCTCCAGCGGATTTGATCTGGTCGCACTTTGCGAATTTAATGATAGCAAAGAGGGTTGTTGAGGTTTTATTGGTAGCAAATTCTGTTGTTCGGTCCACGTGCAGTTGATCTCAATGCGTGAGCGGAATATGCGTACGTGACTGAGTGCCTCGTAAAAATGCTTCCTAGATAAACAAAAGTAAAACGATTCATGAAATGCAGGGAACTATCGTGATGGGTGGCCAAAGCAATGCGATCAAGCGAAAAGTTTGAAGTTACAAATCCTCTAAGACGACTATTGCACTAGCAAACTGTCGTCGTCATTCCATTGTAGTTTCAGAATGCACGAATTTCTCCATCGTTATGTCACGTATTGCCATGTCTTACTTAGTGCAGCAATACAGTAAGAATATGGGAAGCGATGCAGGCTGTCAATAGTAATGCACTGGCATTTTTTGAGATGTACCGAGCACAGTGTGTGATTGATGAACAGTGTTGGAACAAGTCATTGTTCCACTGCTTGATGCATTTAGAAGAATGACTGCTGTTATTATTCCATTCTACTGAAATTACTACTTGTCGTTTTCCCTTTTATAGAAGTTTGGTGTTTTACGCTTCAATAAACGCTGTTAATTCCTAGAAAGTCAAATCCATTTCGAGGCAGTACTTCCTCCTTACTTGGCTCCCGTGCTTGTAAGTTACTCTATCATTCTACTTCAACTGCCTTTGCATCAGTGTTTTTGCCAATGCTGAACTCGAAGCGACGTTTTGAACCACCAGACCTAAAAAAACACTCGACGGTCACAGGAACTCAATCGTGATGTCGATTCTTTTGAGCGGTTTCGTGGTTTCCCGACTAGCCGATTATCATTCATTAGCAAAGTAAGGATTGGGAGTCTACACCACGTGCGTAGTGACAGAAGTAGCATTGACATCGTCAATTCCAAATAAATACCGTTGTATCTGTGCGCATGAGGTTTATTTTTTTTTCAATTTTGCTCACTGCAAGAGTCCGCTTTGCGTAAAATGCGACCGGATTCGCAAATAGCATCTGTCCATGATCTCGAGATGAAAGTGAAGGAAATTGCCCTTGCTTCCTTTTAGAACTTTAACCATTTGTAGCAGTAGTCGAAGTCATACCTCGGTGCGATTCGTAGTGTTTCCCGAACGGTATCCACTCCACTCCATTTAGCAGCCTGAGACAGAAGGCAGAGGAAGACAATAATGTGATATCTTTGTAATGTTTAACAATTGGTCATTAGTTGAGAAGGAGGGATCATGAGCTGCCTAAGAGTCTCCTTGTATTTCTCCCATGCGCTTGACTTAATGTTCACTCCTACTCAGCTTTGACGCGTGTCTGTCACTTCATTGCTATTAACCATCACAGCACTGGCTTCATCGAACCACTGGTGCTCCACGCCATGCCAACTATCTCAGGCTGACAAATGAGAGTTTAAACTTCAGTCAGTCATTCTGCACACAGGCATTCGTGAATTGGATTGGCGTTTACCACTGACTCGCGTAACCTCTTGGCAAGGTCATGATAGTGTCAATTAATGCAAACCACTTTCCACAACAAAGGTATGAACACCAACACGTATTTAGATTTGGTAAAGCAGAACCATTTATTATTGAGCTTTCTTCGTCTTTATACTACCCGGTTTTGACATATTTGAGGTTTGTATTAAAGATACTACGTGGTTAGTCCACTTAGCGCTGGCGCATCCACACCAACTGCATTATCGCACTGATATGGAACAACTTGGAGTTGAGTAATTTTGCCGAGACATGCGCATGATGTGCTTCTCTCATCATCGTTGTGCAGTTGCAAGCACATTCGCAGGATCCTTCCTATTGCACAAGAGCCCGTATATTCATTGCCAAGTAAAAAACATTTGTTTTATTCTCACGCTAAAAAAATATTGTAACTCTCGAAAGTACCTCTCCAGAAATATTAGATATTTATCATTAAAAACCCCACAAAAATAAAAGCAGTGCATTCTTATCCGGCATTACTCGCATCTTAACAGTGTCTTTACAAACCACCCTAAAAATGTACTTTGGAAGAAATTAAAGCAGGGTATACGTTTGTAGCTGGTGGCGAAAGGCGACAGCTCTAAAATGTACCAAGTGCTCTGATGCTTCTAATGAGCAATTGATATGACCTGCGAACAAATGGTGCGCTGTATGCGCATCATGTGATGGTAAGCGTGGGTGACTGAAAGCAGGCTATTCAGCAGCACCAATTGGAGAAGTGCAAAATCATTAAGCCTCTTCATCGGTTGTAAATGAACAAAAGGCGCAACTGTTTCATGTGTAATTAACTTCTTTATCCATTTTGTCAGAGGCAATGCCGAAACCGAAGAAGCTGTTGATTACTATTGGATATAAGACACTAAACTTGGCATTCAATTGGCACTGCTGAATGGCATCGTGTTGGATTAACTATCCAAATCTAGGAATGTCCATTTCCTTGGCTAGCATTGACAAAGCACTCACTCTGACTTGATGAGCACCTCAAAGTGCTGCATGAATCATGGCTGCTGACACAGAATCATCACAGTCAATTGTCCCTGTCAAGCTCGATTCATCACCGCAAAACAATGGCTCCATTACTCTCTGTTGGTCCTGTCCATTCCCTATACTTTCCTGACTTTTCCGTTAACAAGGCATTAGTAGATTGCAACGTTCTGCAACCACAAAATTTTCGAGCTTTAACCGCTGATGGCATTGCCTTTGTTTCATGATGATGACGCTCACCGAACATCGTGATTTTCCATGAAAGCCTTGCCATTACTTCCACAATTCCATGCAGCATCAAAATTTGCTCAGTTGGTGAATTCAAGACTCATAACAGCTATTTTTCTATAATAATAATCCTTCTCCAAATTGTTTGAATTCACTGATATCAATTGTGTGAAGACATAAAGCTCAAAATTAATGCCTACGCACGATCAGCATGTCACAATTTTACGTCTGCATCGCGTTTCTTATTGAAGTGTTCTGCTCAACTGCCTTTTCTACCCACATTGTCTATTTTCATGTGTTCAGAACTGAAGCCAACATTTCACAAATTCCATCATATGACTCGTCTGTTGTGCTGAACCCGCTCTGCATCACCAATCACCAGCGACTCTACTTCATACTACAAGATTGGCATTACACTAGTGAGTGAAGGCACGATCTCATTGTGTAAATCAATTTCTCGTTGTGACACCCGGAGAGCTAAAGGGTGGAAAGAGACGGTTGAGTAGACAATAAGAGGTGCTTTATGTACAACATTCATACACCGATGACGTCTCAAATTCTATGTCCCCTCATGTCCTCAACACAATTGATTCTCGCATCTCGGTGGCACGTTTATGCCCTACTTTTTATTTTAGCAACTAAGAGCTCAACAAAATGTTAAACAACTGATAGCAAAACGTGAATCTTATGGCTATCACTACTTTTCATCATATTTGGAATTAAATCAGTTTAGTGTGTTCCCGTTCACGACTACCACGGCCCCTCTTTTGCAAAATATATTAAAAATAAAGAAATGGCCTGATGGTTGCCTCGCTTGAATGATGACTGATTTAAGGAGATAAGGCATGAAATTTATCAGTGAAAACTGATAACATAGCTCTCTGCAGTGGCGTCGGCCACATCAGCGCAAACCATAGGGTTGAATAGTCTCGAATAAGCATATTGAATAAGAAACTGAAAGACTAAAGGCAAAGGTCGTCAAATTCAATGCATTGATACAAATGAGAAATAATGACTGTAAATCAACACAGTGTTCAAATGGCGATCTCTCTCCTCCAATGTCAAAGTTTTGCCTATGGAAGACTGAGTGGAAGAGACTATTGCACATTTTATGGCATGGAACGGTGCAACAGTGATCATGGAGGGTGGGGCGTTGACAAAGTGCGAAATTCGAAAGAGTGAGGTACAACATCATTTATCGCCGTCATCTTTATATAGAGGTGGTAATGCCTGCACAACCCCAAATTTGCTGTGATCTGATCGGGTGTCACTGATTTGGTCTACTGGAACGAAAGGTGCCAGAAAGTCGCAAAACGTGACTGCAGTGTCCAGTCATCTACAGATGCGTTCAGCTAGTCGCGTCTGGCACATCCATGCAAACGACACCAAAGACATAGCAAATTCGCATAAGTTTTAGGTGATGAAGAAAAATAAGAACAGCGTCATTGTTTGCTTAAACAAGGCCTCCATCATATTTCTACGCAGATGCACAGACGATGATGAGACAAATTTTACCATCAGGGCGGATTCATGAAACCACAATAATCTTGAGGTTTAACAATTGATGATATTGCTATTGTTTCATGAAGATGACGTCCACTAAAATAACGTGATTACCCATGAAAGCCTTGCCATTACTTCCACAATTCACATGTTTGATGAATGCACAAACTCATAACTGCTATTCTTCCGAAAATCCTTGTGAAATTATATGAATCATGGATATCATTTGTTTGAGGGGACGAAGATCAAAATTAATAGTTTAACACGATCAACAAATCATCATAATTGTATGTCTGCTTCCCATATTGCAGGCACAGCTTCACTTTGTTTATTACAGATTCCTGCTCAAGCGCCCTTTCCACCCCTATCGTCTGCGGTCATAGGCTCAAAGTCGAAGCCCACACTTCACAAAAGCCATCATATGACTTGTGGTTGTTTTGCTAAACCCGTTCTCCATCACCGATCGCCAGCGACTCCACTTCATTCTACGAAGACACGATCTCATCTTGCAAATTCACGTCTCGTTATGCGATCTCAGGCGCTAGAGAGTGAGAAGAGACAGTTGAGCAGACAATGAAGGATGCTTTGTGTACAACATCCACACACTGACGACGTCTCTACTTACATGTCCCCTCATCTCCCCAACACAATTTATTCTCGCATCATTTATGCCATATTTTTATTTTAGCAATTCAAAGCTTAAAACGATATCAGACAAATGACGATTAAACTCTGCACTCTACAGTTATCACTACTGTTCACCGCATTTGGAGTCAACTCAGTTCAGTGTGTTCCAGTTAACTATTCTCACAGCCCTTCTTCTGCCAACGATGTGAAAAATAAAAGAAATGATTAGGTGGTTTCTCGCGTGAAAGTTGGTTAATTAAGAGACAAGGCATTCAATTTATTAGTGGAACTGAAGAATTGGCTTTCTGCAGTGGCATCGAATACATCAGCGTAAATGATAGCGTTGGATAGTCTGTAATGGGCACATTGAATAAGAAACTGAAGGACTCAAAGCAAAGGCCGTCATAACTTTCATCTTGCTGGCTCCTACCTGCATGGACAGTTCATTCAGCGGTGTCAAATGCCAAAGGCACATTTCGTGACACTATCACTATAAAGCATTGACAGGAGTTAAGTATTTGTAAAGTAGAGAAGGAAGGATAATTTAATCGAGATTCCTTTCAGTCTAAAAAAGAAAAGATGTTGTTGGTTATGCAGTAAGTCCTACCATAGTCATCTTTTTGCCACGCACTTGCACAACCTACCTCGAACTAGGCATTTCCTAATTCAATAGCAGTGAGACAAATGAGGGACATTAACTATCATAAACACGGTGGGCAAATTGCAATCTCTTCCCGAATTCCTGAGTGTTGTCTATGGAAGACTCAGTAGAAGGGACCATTGTGCATTTTGTGGCGTAGAAAATGCACTAGTGATCATGAAGGGTGAGGTGTTGACAAGTTGTAAAATTTAAAATAGTGAGGTAGGGTATCACCCAACGCCATCATCTTTGCATAAATGTGATAATGCTCGCACAACCTCAAAGTTGCTGCAATATGACTGCCAGTTAGCGATATAGCAGTTGTTGGAACTAGAACTGCCGAAAAGCAGCTAAACGTGACTGCAGTGCTTATGGATCACATGGTCAGGATCAGAACACTTGAGTCATTTTAAATCCGCCTGCTCTGCAAATCGTGTCTGTTATTGCATCGAAAACGTGAAATGAGAGCAAGCCTAATCAGCAGATCCGCAATTCTAAGTCGGCTTGACCTGGACCATGAGTGGGTTAGATTATCTCAACCAATGTGATGCCATAGACTGTTTGATTACACCACTTCTAATCATATCACACCCCACTCCATGTTTCACCTATAAATACGCAAGTTTATCTCGCCCTCCTGGCCCCTTTGCCACGATGGTATGCGCACGGAATGGTGAGTTGTTCATTACTTAGCATCTCTCACTATCATTATCCTTAACTATTGCTCTGCACACTTCTCGCTGTGTCAGGTCTCTTTGTGAAGGTGGTCTTTAGCCTAATCACTGTCATCGCAATGGTAGCTTGTTGTCTACCCACACCGGTCGAACAAGAACAACTTCTTGAGGCTCATTGGGAGGTTCGCGAAAATGTGCACCCTCCTGCCAGCAATATGCGACTACTGGTACGTTCGCTCCCAACACCTGCATGGTTGACTAGACATGTGCTGACACTATAATCTGTTTTGCGTGTAAATGTTCTTTGTCTAGAGGTATTCAAAAAAAATGGAGGGTCTGGCAGAAAGTTGGATCTTGCAGTGCAACTTCCCAATTCATTTTATGTGGCCCTACCATGTGGCTGCACGGAATTTCGTCGTTACTAGTGGCAAAAAGCCAAACATTATTGAGGGCGTGTATGCCTGGAAGAAAGAAGCCAAGAACTACAATTATTACAACAACTCTTGCACAGGGTCCTGCATTCACTATACACAGGCGAGAAAATTTTGTGTGCATGTGTATGCTACTCATGAAAAGCAGAGTGTGGATGCAATCAAATCTACACAGCGAAGCCACTCACTCCTTACTACTGAGTGTCTACTTGAACTGCTGTGTAGATAGAAGAGGTGTAAGCGAGTGGAGTCATGTGAATGATGGTGTGATAATGAATGGCTTTGTGCGGGATGGTACGTCTTCACATGCCCTTCCCTCGACCTGAACAGATGGTGTGGGCAACTGCGACTGAGGTGGGCTGTGCAATGGAACAATGTGATGACCTTGTGCCCAATTTAGAGAATCCACAATATTTGATTGTGTGTGCTTACAGCCCTCTGTAAGTTTGGTTTCGTCTGATCGTGTGACCGATGAGAAGCCTATCGATACACTGCTACGTGCGCATTCCTTTAGATTTAGATACGGATGGCAGCAGCGTCCATATGAGCAAGGACCCAGCTGCAGCCAATGCCCTAGTGGATGGGTATGTTACCGGAACCAATGCGTCGAAAAGCTGGGAAGCCATCACAAAATGTAACTGTTCCAGCCTGTGTGGTGTATAAGGAGTAATTGCGTGCTATCTGTACTGACTGCAGCCAAAATTATGTGCTGCGAACCGATCGCCATTTCTCCAAGTACTCTCACCACGTTTTTCCACTTTTCACTTTGTAAGCTCTGTCAACCCTCTGGTATGTCTTCCTTGTTTTCTACTTTACCTTTTTGGTGAAATAAATACATACAAACTCACATATCTTGATGAATGTGGCCATAAGGAGAGGGCAGGTTTACCGGAGTCGCTTGCGTCTTTTTGATTTGGAGCTGGCATTTTGGAAAGAAAGGGTCTGAATCCTTCAGTCTGACAAAGTGTTTTATCAGGCTACGCCTAGTGCGCACGAATTGTAGCCAATAGCGGCAGCTTTCAATAGGGGTTTCCAAGAGACCATGAAGCAATGCCTCTGCAACAATGCATCGCATTCCCTTAATTGACAGCTTTGCGTGACTGCAAGTAGTTAAGTAAATTGCATGAAGCTTCTTGTGTTTCAAAAGTGCCCCATAAAGGCAGGCAGGTGTAAACGCATGCCTTAAGGGTGTTTAATGTCACTGGCCAAAAGTCAGTTCATGCCATCAAGTGAGAGATGGAAAGGTTTCTGGTCTCGCACTTGGCTGCACGATGAGCATTTGCTGTCATATGAAGAAAAATTGTATCAACTTTCGTCCGACCTGTCGCGCAGCTAAGGTTCATTTAAGGATATTTGAGTCCAAACCAGGTTAAGGTACGAGCAGAAGATGAATCAACGATAAAAGTGCAGAGCGAGCGGGTGGTGGCTGCAGTTGCAGAATGCGCATTGGCATCCTGTGCTTGGTTTGCTGACTGGAAACAGTCAATGAGAGCAACACTCTTCTTTCATTCTTTTTTTCCTCCCCTTCTCTCGCTACTTATTGTCCTGTTGAGAAAGGATGTTAAATTGCAGGGCTAATTGCGTCAGGGCTGAAAGGATGGAAGTAGGGATGAGAGCTGTGTTACAAAACGGCTCTTCAATGTGGAATATGTCTTTGCATAGGATGCGAGAAGGGAGCGCGTCTTTGTGCTTGGAGGGCACACATGGAAGACTAGGTGCAGTGCATTGATAACACGCGAGACCGACAGAACAAAAGCTACCGCGTCCCGAAGCACACGACCGTGTCACCGATCGCAAGCTCGCATCCTACTCAACTCATATGTTTCGTAATTTTCTGCAATTAAAAAGATAGCAACGCGATCATTACAACTATGATTGACCGATCTTGTCCACAGCCTAGATATGATGCTTGTTAGCACCCAACTTAGCTTAGTTCCACTCCAGCTTCGTAATGAAGAGGGTCTTGTTGAAGTCATTGTCATCCGCACAACTTTCCTTCATTGCTAATAATCTGACCCTACATTATATTCGCTTGCACAAATTTGGGCCAAATATGAAATATTTGGCGTTGTGCCCTGTTTTGATGATTTAACTTGACAATTTGCTTTCATTAATCCATTCCATAATCCACAATTTTCTCTTTTCACGCAATTTTGATGTTTTATGTTTCAATAAACGCTGTTAAGTCGCAGAAAGCCAAACCTTTATTAGAGGCTGTACTTCCTTCTCTTTACATGGCCCTTATATTTGGGAGTTATTTTATTACTCCTTTGCATCAGCGTCGATGCCAACCGCCACAGGAAAGCAAACGTGTTGCCGATTCTTTTGAAGCGAATATGTGGCTTTCTCTCCAGCCGACAATCTTTCGTTTACAAGGTAAGAATTGAGATTCTGCACCACGTGCGTAACATTGACATCGTTTGCCATTTCCATATAATTGCTGTGGTTACTATGCGCCTAGGATCTATTTTTTTTCAAATTCGTCCACCATAACAGATAACTTTTGGCAAAACGCAACCGGATTCCCTAATAGATCCTGCTAGCGATTTCAAAATGAACGTGAAAGAAGTTGTCTTTTATTCCCTGTAAAAACCTAATCCACACAGCGCGATTCATAGTGTCTCTCAAACAGTGTTTAATCTACCCCATTTAGCAGCCTGGGACCGAAGGCAGAGGAAGACAATGATGCGACATCTTTGTGATATTCAACAATTAATCATTCGTTAAGCAGAAGGAATTGTGTGCTGCTAAAGAGTCTTCTCGCAGTTCATTCGTGCACTTGAAATAATATCCACTCCTATTCAGCTTTGGCGCGTATCTATCACTTCATTCCTATTAAGCATTGCAGCACTAGCTTCATCCAATTATAGGTGCACCACGGCATGCCAACCATCTCAGGCTAGCAAATAAGAGCTAAAAGCCTAAGCCAGTCATTCTGCACGCAAGCATTAGTGAAATGGATCGGCGTTTACCACTGACTCGCGCGATCCCATTGTAAGGTCGCGATGATGTCACTTAGTGCAAGTTTACTTTTCATAACAAAGATATGAACATCAGAACGTATTTACATGTAGTAAATCAGAACCATTCAGTATTGAACTATTAAGTGTTTGTGAGCAACTGCAAGGCGTCCTTTATCTTTACGCCACTCAATGTTGGCATATTTGAGGTGTGGTTTAGAGAAACTACGTGTTTAGTCCATTTTAGCTGTGACGTTAATTTTTCCCTGAGTTGGCGACCGACACAAACTGCATTATCCTACCGACACCGTGCAATTTGGAATTGAACAATTTTGCCGAGAGATGCGAATGATGTGCTGCCCTCATCACGATTGTATATTTGTAGATACATTTGCTGGCTCCTCACTACTGCACAAATGTCGGTCTTAAATCTACGCAAAAACCCCGTTTATTACCAGTTGTGAAGCACTTGCTTCATTTTCACTTGTAGCATGCTAATGAGTTTTGTGACTATCGTGAATGTCTCTTTAAAAAGGCATTAGTCCTTTGCTGAGAATCCTCGCATAATTCAACAAAAAGTCTTCTTATTTACATCCACTTGCATCGAAAATGTCTCTAAAAGTGGTCCTTTAAAGTGTCTTTTGGAACAAATTTAAAATGATTGTACGTTAATAACCGGTAAAGAAAGACCTCATGGCTCTATATTGTCTCTGATCAATTGGTATTTCATGTTGGATGTTATGTTTCATGCCGAGTGCTCTGATACCTTTGAAGAGTAATTGATTTGACCTGCAGACAAATGGTGCGTTGTACGCGCATCATGTGATGGCAAGCGTGGGTGAGCGAGAGCGACCTCTTGGGTAACACGAAGAGGAGAGGTGCGAAATCCTTTGAGCAACTCAATCTGTTGTAGGTGAACAAACGCTGCAACTGTTCTAATTTCAATAAAATTCCTTTTCTCTTTACCAGAAGCAGTGTCAATACTGAATGAATTGATTACTATTAGATAAACGACGCTCAACATGGCTTTTAAACAATGCCGTTAAATAATATCGTGCTAAATTAGCCATCCAAGCTTGAGAAAGTCCATTTTTGCGTCTATCATTGACATAGCACTCACTTTGACTTGATGTACACCTTAAGACGCTGCGTGAAACGTGACTGCTGCTACAAAATAATGGCGGTGAATTTTCCTCGTCTAGCTGGGATTATCACCGTAAAGCATTAATTCCATTGCTCTCTCTTGGTATTGTGGGTTTCCTATGCTTCCCTCATTTCTCCACTAACAAGTCATTAATAAATGACAAAGATCTAAATTCGCATGATTTTTATGCTTTAGCAGCTAATCATATTAGCATTGAATCATGATGATGACGTCCACCGAACAACGTGATTTCCCATGGAAGCCTTGTCATTAATCCCACACTTCTATGCAACACAAACATTCACATATTTGGAGAATTCACAAAATCATAACTGCAATTTCTCCACAAAAATGGTTTATTTGTGATTCATTTAAAATCATAAATATCATTTTTTCGTGGACGCGAAGCTCAAAATTAATGATTTTATGCGATCCACATTTATCAAAATTATATTTCTGCCTTTCATATTGTCTCGCACAAATTCGCCTTGATTAGAGAAGTTTTCTGCTCAACTTCCCTTTCCACCCTTCATCGTCTGCAGTCATAGGCTCAAAGCTCAAGCCGACATTTCAGAAAAGTTAACATGTGACTTGTGATCTTTGTGCTAAACCCGTTCTGCTTCACCAATCGCTACCCACTTCAGTTCTAACTACATGCTTGGCATTATATTAGTGAGTGTGGGTGCGACCTCTTCTTCTAACTCCATTTCTCGCTGTGGCACCCCAAGACCTAACATGTGGAAGGAGACAGTTGAGTAGACAATGAAAGATGCTTTGTGTGCAACATCCCCTCATGTCCTCATCACAACTGATTCTGGCATCACAGTGACACATTTGTGCTAGATTTTATTTTAGTAATTAAAAGCGCAAAACCTTGCATCCTGCGGTTATCACTACTGGTTACCATACTCGGAGTTGATTCATTTTAGTGCGTTTCTGTTAACTTCTGCTAAAGACGCAAAAATGAAAAGAAATGCTTCGGTGGTTTTCTTGGTTGAAAATTGACTGGTTAAAAGAGATGAGTGAATCCAGTTTATCAGTGGCGTCGACCACGTCAGCGTAAATGATAGCGTTGGGTAGTCTGTAATGGGCTTATTGAATAGGAACCTGAGAGACTAAAGGCGAAGGTCGTCAACAATTCATTTTGCGGACCGATACCTGCATTGGCAGCACGTTCGGTGGTGCCACATGCTAATGGCACAGCAAAAAGCAATGACAGGGGTTGAGAATTTGTAAAGTAAATGGGAAAATGTTTATTGCAGGTATTTTAACTTCGGAAAAATAAAGGTGCTTTGAATCGGTTGGGAATTATTAGTTGTGTGACTAACTCTCTACTCATTTCAAAAATCGTGCTCACCTTCCGTTCTTTTTTTCGTTTGTGGAGACCTACATTGACTAAAATAGGTAGATAGCGAACCGACCATTACAGCTATCGTTGACCAGTCTTGTCCACAGCCTAAGCATCAGGTGCGTGAGCACACACCCCAGAGGTCTCACTCCAACCTCGTGATGAATGGTGCCTCGCTGAAGTCATTGTCAGCCGTACAACTTTCCTCACACAATCTAGACCCACTTAAAATCAGTTTGCGTAAATTTGCGTAAGCGTCTTCTGAGAGATGGTAATGTGTGGGGTGAAAGGGAAGAAGGAGATGTGTTTGCCTCAAGAACAGAAGTCCACGAGCCGTAGAGCCAGTGTCGGTGTTGAGAATTCGTATCCATAATGCAGCATGAAATGGAAGCACATTGCAAATAGGTCAAATGTTTAAAAATGTTTGCTATGAAGAACAGGGGCTTGCTTGACTAACGAATCGGCGGAGAGCATTCAATGAAAGTTCTCTGCTTTTGCGCTCGTAGATAAATTACATCCTCTGCATTGTCGCGTTTAGGATGTTGACAGGGGGTAAAGCTAACCGTATTCAAAAAGGCCTACGTAGTGGACTATTGAAAATTGTGGTTGAACCCAAACAGCTTTGTAAGCAAGAGTGGTTTCAGTTTGTTTTTGTCCCACCCCCTTTGCAATGAATGGGTTGTCACGACTAATATGAATACGTATTGTGGAGGAACTAATAACTGATGCGATGTGACATGTCTGCGTGTCAGAATGACAATGAGCTATGCTTAGCAAGGTGGTCATGTTTTCAATGAATTCCGCTTGATAAAAGTTGACCACGAATGCATCATTTCCATCTATTCTGATGTATAGATGATATGCAGGATGAGCGGATGGATGGTTACATGGATGGCCAATTGCAATACGCATGCAGGAATACGAGAATGTCTCTAAACTTGCCTAGCAAATGCTTTAGAAATCGTAAGATGCAGGCTATAAGATGGCAATTATAATCAACAGACTTACGTAATCATTAAGCTTGATTTGATCCTTTGCGTCTTTTATGTTGATGCTTGTGGACTTTTAGCAGACGTCTACGTTCAAACTTTCTCCCTTCTACCAGTTTGAAGACCTTTTGTGAAAAGGTAATTGACTCGCGAAAGAGACCTATTACAGACAAACTTGTATGATTTTTCCTATTGAAATTGCGTTGCTACACCACATCGAAGATGCAATCCGTTAGTCAATTGGTAAATGCAATGCATTGCGATCGTGGCAACAACACTCAGTCTTTATCGCAGTAGCTGCGTTCGCGTTGTCTAAGTGACGTATCAGTGTCACTGCCACTAATATGATTTATGTAGAAATTTTGTTTCTAAGTCATAAAAAAGTTAATCTGGCGGGGAATAGTAACGATTAAACAGGGGTAAAATGACGAGTTATCATGGACTAATCACAAAGCGTGAACTCATAATTTAAGTTTTGGTGTTTTTGCAAAAATATTGGACTACGTTGTCGCTCTTTTTGCACACTCAGTGGAATCTACAAGGGGTTGATAAAGCGGCATTCTTTGCATTTTTTTAAAAGTAAATGCAATTGTTTCAAAATACCGAAAATGGAAGTCGAGGCAACTTAATGCCATTTTTTTAATTGACCGAGAATGGCGAGGTGAGGATGTTGCCTTGAATAGGATCAGATAGGAAATGCACTTCTACAAGAGCCCCATTACCTCGAATTTTGCGGCATGAATGTCTGGGGGTCTGAAACAGTAGATCGATTCTTGTTATTGAAGTCACTGCTATTCATGCAAACAATGTCGAGGCAGGATCCAACTTTCAGCCACTCCAAACAGGATAGCTGTATACCAAATGTCGCAAGCTTTGTAGTGTTGCCACACAAGTCACTTTGTCCACTACGATATAAACTCAAAAATGCTCTAGTTGACACACACAGAAAGAGATTGAATCTAGGTGACTTGAACTTGGCCAAATCTTTCGGTTACCCACTTTTAACGTTAATCAACAAAGTAAGTTCTCCGTTCATTAGAACTCATTGAAAATTCATTTGTCTATTAACTGTGTATCGTAAGTTGCTCTTCTGACACTCTTCAAGGAAAGCTTGAAAAGACGTCACCATTCTATGCCATGAGTCAGTTCTACGGCATACAGCGCTTTGGTTTGTTGTGAGTGAGGTACTCATGCACTGTTCCTAGAACATCCCACATTGTGATTGTCAGCACGTATTTTCTCCTCATTCAAATATGCTAAAGCGCCAAAGCATCACTAATAAATCATTGTTTGCTTTACTGCCAATAGACATTCGGCGAGATGGCACAAGAGATTGCCTTTCGCTTGCATTGGTGAATGTAATGAAGTCAAACGAAAGGCTAAGAACATAAATGTTCAAGAATAGTAGGTTGTGAGTAATTTGGCAAAAATTATGTCACAATGGATAATGAGTGAGAAGAGTGGCATGTGGGAAAAGTCAAGCTTACCTCAGATGCCTCTGCTAAAGGCGATTAATTCAAGGCTTTCGCAGAGCAAAGAACTCTAAAGGCAATGAAACACGAACAAGAAAATCTGAGACTTCTTTAATGTTAAACCAAGGAAAGGGTAAGGATCCATGCCACCAAGATTTTGTTTTCTTTTGAGCGTCATCTGTGGGGAATCCGTAAAAGTTATTTCAGTTGTACAATAAACACCTAAGTCTGCAAACAGAAGTCATTGTGAGTTGGGACATGCGGTTTTGCAAGAAGTTTACTGTGGCAGGCACAAAGTCACCGGTGAGTATTGCGACGTTAGGAAAACGACGCATCTTCTCTTTGTAACTTGTAAGCATTCAAAATGGTTCCTCTAATTTTCTCTCCAAAACAAACGCCTATTTTTGGCGGTGCTTAAAAGATTTTTAATGGATCAAGTTAAGTGTTGGCTTTTTTGACCGGATGAGGGTTTGTCTTCGCGCAGAACCATGATGCGTGAAGAATATCGCTTCCACTACTGCATCCACTCAGCTTATCTAAAATAAATCGTTTACGTGACTCTTTAGGTGCGTAACTCTTATGCTGCTAAAAGTGTGTCCTGGACATCTTCACTGCGCTGAGCACTTCAAAACTGCTAGAATGAATGAGAAGATTATTCGTTTCATTCTACAAGGCATAACAGGCAACGTTCGCAGTCATCCTTTCTTTGTTATATGTCAAAATAGGATTAGCCATTCTCACAACACTCGCACGTTTAAATTCTGCCTTAAGAAGAATGATTTGGCCAGTGTGACGTGTACTCATTGACGGTGGCAGTTGTGGGACAAATAACATTTCCGAACAGGCTGGTCGACGCTTGTGGCCACCGAGAAGACTGAGGGGAATAGCGATAACGGATGCTATCTCAGTGAATGGCATTGTAAGAAACTTTACACTCTACAGGCACGAAATGCGCCTATCGTTACTTCTCAGGCCAAGAAGCACGCCCATTGAAGAGAATGGTAAGTAGCAGACGGAAACAAATTACAAGCGGACGGAGAAATATGGCGAAGACTTCCAGTAATTAAGACAATAGCTCTTATCCGCTCGGATTGCGGCACCCAGCATTTGCCGGAACGGCATTCTCAATGAGCTAGTCAAAACTGTCTATTAATAAAATAACGATTCTACTAAGTTAATATTTTTTTTGTTTCGCTGGCGTTATAAGAAACGCATTCACTAATTGAAGGTCTTTCACATTAGATGTTAAAAGTGATCCGTTAGGCAAGCAACTTTCTGAATAAAACTACGTGATGATTAGTAAGTTATCAAAATACATTGGAAAGTTTATTTCTATCAATATTTTTAGTGTCTTACATTCTAAACTAATGTGAGCAACATACCAGAGTGAAAGCAATGTGCACCACACAATTTGGTTTGGGTGAGAGACCGCTTAGCAAGCACAGATGCGGTAGAGGAGACATTGCGAATTCTCCTAATGTAACCTAGTAGTTGGAAAGCTAAAACTTGTGTCAATACTAAGTTTACCCCCTTGCTTAAAGGACATGAGGGTTGAAGGTGAAGAACTCAACGGGGAATATGTTACGCTGGTGGCAGCCCTAGTAAACCCCGTCTCGTTCAACTATAATATGAACATAAAAGAGTGGGTTCGAATTGCCAACTGTGGTCCTTTGCTTTGTTCCTGATGCCGAAGCATATTCAAACACCCCGTCCCTTGCCAGCTCCCCCCAAGGTCTGTGTATGGCTGTAGTAGACGATGGTACCATCACTCATACTGGCCTAGCTCAGTGTTGTGGCATCTTGACCTACCTCGTCATTGGCAGGCAAGCAAGGATGCTCGTCCTAACTTTCATTTCATGTCACTAAATAGTGAGCCATAATAACGATGGGTATGCTAGGGGACTGTAATAGAAGGAACTTGCCACGGTCTACTCCCATATGGAGGCATGGATGGGCAAACGTCCAGTGTAGTCGCGTATTATGACCGCCCATTGTGGTTAAGAAGTTTGGCGGCATAAAGACAAATTATCTCAGCTAGCTGATTGTACGGCCTCGATTAGCCGCTTGCCAAAGAGGCGGTCGAACCCAGTGCTCTCTCACTGTGCCCCCTCCTCCAATCACGCTATGCTCTACGATTAGATGATCATCCTTCGCCTCATCCTGCTTGCTTCCATGAACCTTGCATTCATTTTGTAAGTTGCAGACAAACTTGGAGAACGTCCATGCAGTTTCCTTACTTACCATGGGCAGGTCAGTCTGTAATAACACTTTAAACTTTCCCCACTAGTTCTAACAAGACCACGATCGCTTCTTCTTCTATAAGGCTGCATTCGGTGGGGGGAAGGGCTTTGAGTTGGCTTCTACAATTAGTCATAGTTACGCTTTCAGGCACCAATGCCCATTTTAGACAAACTTTGAAAACCTTTTGGTGCATAAAAAGCAATTTTCATTTTGCGGAATCACCCTCATTAGAATCTTGCGTATCAGCTTATTAGGAATAACAGGTTGTGTAAAACATTTTAATAGCGATCTGTTAAATTGTTAGTTTAATGGCAAAAGAATTATGCGACTAAATTACATAAGGCGTAATTTTTATTTTCGAAAAAATGAATCATCAGTGCTTCTTAGACGATCAAGACACAATATTTCGCCTAATAGACGTTGTCAAAACCTTAACTTTTTGCATGATTTTCATGGTTATTACGATGTTCCCATGAGTAAAAAGCAGTAGTAAGTTTAATAAACCCTTGTTTATCTCATTTTAGAGCACGGTTCCATTGCAAACGAGTGAAGAATTCACAAATGTCTGCTACCCCAGATATTCCAGCATTGCCCATGGTGAAGCCATAACCAAGAAAAGCAAGAGGATGTCCTCGGCGGTGCAAATGCTTTGAGTAGCAGCCCATCAAGTCTTTACCTTCAGCGGCATGTACGAAGCCATTTGTGACAAGGAGAATTAGAAAAGAGCTACCATTTATAGCACAAAGATAAGGAGGGTAAGATTGTCATAATCGTTCACGCTACCAAATGCACTCTGCTTCTCATTGAGCCTAGGTGGCAAAGATGGCATCGTATGCTACCACCGTCATATTTGGCTTGTTGTTATTTTCTCAAATGACTGCACTCCACATTACACTTTTTCTCCAGCGGATTCGATTTAACCACATTTTGCAAAGTTAATGGTGGCAAAGAGGGCTCTTTAGGTTCTAATGGTAGCAAATTTTGCCATTTAGTCCACATGCAGTTGACCTCAATGCATAGGCAAAAAATGCGTCCGTGGCTGCGTACCTCATAAAGAAACTTCCTTAGATAAGCAAATATCAAAGCAAAGAATTTATGAGACCCAGGACCTTGTCTTAAAAGCTTTGCAAGGAGGATATCTGCTTTGGTGGCCAAAGCAATGTGATCGATTGAGAAGTGTGACTTTACACGGCTATTGAATCAGCACACTGTCAGCTTTACTCCGTTGTAGTTTTAGAATACACGAGTTCCTTTATCGTTACAACACGTCTTACCACTTAGTGTAGCAAAAAAATAAGAACATGTGGAGCGATGCAGACTGACAACAGTAAGGCACTTGCATTTTTGAGATGCGCCGAGCACAGCCTGTGGTTAATACTAAGTTTAGGAACGAGTGATTGATCCACTGCTTAATGCAAGCAGAGGAATGACTGCTTTTAATAATCCATTCCACTAAAATAACTACCCATCGTTTCCGATTTTTACAAAATTTTGGTTTTTTTATGCTTCAATAAACGCTGTTAAACCCGAAAAGTCAAATCCATTTTGGAAATTGAACTTCTTTTTATTTGGCTTTTGTACTTGTGACTTACTTCATCATTCTACGTTAAGTGGTTTTGCATCTGTGTTGACGTCAAGACTTGGGCGATAGCTGCATATTAAACCACCAAACTTAACAAACGCTCGATAGCCGCGGAAAAGCAAACGTGTTACCTATTCTTTTGAGCTTGTGCGAGTCGGACACAATCAGCCAAACTTATGATTCGCGAAGAGAAAATGTAATTTATGGAAAGTCGATGTTTACCAAGGTAAAAGATGGCCGCTATTTGTTAACACAAACAAAAGCAGACCAATTTTATGTTAGATTTGACGTTGTGTAGCTAAAAATGACTTCAGCATGGCGCTCTACATTACGAGGCTGGAGTGGGATCTAAGGTGTGTGATCACAAGCATCACACCTAGACTGTGGATATGATTGGTCGCCTATAGCTCTAATAATCGATTCCTGTGGATGTCCACAAATAAAAATGGGACGAAAGATGAGCACGATCTCTAGAATGTGTGGAAAGCCAGTCACACAAATGCTGATTCGCAACCAAATCAAAACATCTTTGTTTCCCTAAGATCGGAAAGCATCTCCAGTAAACCTTCTTCCCTCCTTACTTCATATATACTTCACATCTGTCAAAGCTTTTTGGTAGTGTTGTCACAAAGTGTGTCATTGGCATGTGACACCACTGAACGTACTGGCAATGCAGTCAAGGGTCCGCAAGATGAAAGGTTTGACGACCTTTCCCTTTAGTCTTTTAGTTTCTTATTCAACTTGCCCCCTATGGGTTATCCAACGCTATTTCTTCGGTTTTCCCTACTAAATTGGATGCCCTTATCCCCTTTAATCAGCCAACGTACAGGCAAGAAAACCACTAAATCACTTCTTTTATTTTTTTCATATCATTGGCAGGAGAAGGGCTATGAGGGCAGCGAACGGAACACATTAAACTGATTCAACTCCGAATGCGGTGAACAGTGATTATAACCGTAGAATGCAAGGTTTTATCGTTGTTTGCCTGATATCCTCTTGAGCTTTTAGTTGCTAAAATGGGAAAAGCATAAGAGTGCAACTGCGATGCGAGAATCAGTTGTGGTGAGGAGGTGAGGGGACGTGGAAGTTAAGACTTCATCGGTGTAGGGATATTGTAAACAAAGCATCCTTTATTGTCTGCTCAACTGTCTCTCCATCCCATAACTCTTAAGATCGCTCAACGAGATATGGATTCACACACTGAGGTCGTGCCTTCACTCACTAGTATAATGCCAATCTTGTAGTATGAACTGCAGTCGCTGGTGATTGGTGGTGCAGAACGGGCTTAGCACAACAGACACAAGTCATATAATAGCTATCATAAAGTGATGGCTTAGGCTTTGAGTATATGAACGAAGACGGTGGGATAGAAGGGGCCGTTGAGCAGAAAACGTTAATAACCAAGGCGAAGTTGCGCGATAGAACACAAAGGCGAACGTATAATTTTGATAAACTGTGAATCATCGACTTCAAACAAATGATGTCGATGATTCCAAATAATTTGTAAACGAATTATTGTGAAATAATTGGAAGTTATGATAAGGTTTTCATGGGAAATCACGTTCTTTGGTAAACTTCATCATTGAAAAGCAATTGTATTGCCATCAGCATCTAAAACTCATCAATTTCGTGGTTTTTAGAACTGTTTAAGTTATTAATGGCTTACTGATGGAAAGTGAGGGGAGTGTAGGAAACGGACAAGACCAACAGAGAGCAGTGGGGCCATTGTTTTGCGGTGATGACCTCAGCTTGACAAGTCAAATTGACCAAGACGACTTTGCAGCAGCAGTCATGTTTCACGTACATTGTCAAGGATAGTCAAGAAAATGGACATACCTCGATTTGGATAGTTAATGCGGCACGATTATATTTAACAGCGTCGTTTTAAGGCCAAGTCTAACGTCGTATACCTATTAATGACTAACAGCCTCTTCAGTTTTGGCATTGCTTTTGACAAAATGGAAAAGGAGTTAGTTACACTTGAATCAGTTGCACCGTTTATTCACCTACAACCGATGGAGGTGCTCAAAAGAACTTGCACCTCTCCTGTTGGTGTTACTGAAGAGGCGTCTTTCAGTCACTTACGCTTGCCAACACATGATGCGCATAGAACGCACCATTTGTTTGCGGGTCAAATCAAGTGCTCATCATAGGCATCATGGCACTCGACATGAAGCACAGAATCAAGTATGAATTATCAATTGACAAGAGACATAGTATAGAGCTGTGAGGCCTTTCTCTAGCGATTATAAACGTATACCCTTCTTTCAATTTATTCCATGTGGCATTTTACAGGACGGCTTTCAAAGACACTTTCTCGATGCGAGTGATTTTAGATGAAAAGGCACTTTTGGCTTATTTTGTAAGGTTTTTAATAAAGGACTAATGGTTCTGGAGTGATGCTCAGGAAGGCTACATAATTTGTTGGCATGCTATACGTGAGAGTGAAGCAAATGCTTTGCAATTGGCAATGAATGGGATTTTAGCGAGCACTTCAGACAGACACTTGTGCACCAGTGAGGAACCAGCGAATGTGCTTGCAACTGCACAGCCACGATGAGGGAAGCACATCTTGTGCATGACTCGGTGAAATATTCAACTCCAAGTTGCGCGGTGTCATTGCGATAATGCAGTTCTTGTGAGTGCGCCAAATCAAGGAATAATTAATGTCAGTGCTAAATGGACAAAACATGTGGTATCTCTAAAACACACGTCAAATGTGCCGGCATTGAGTTGTGTGAAGATGGAGGGCGCCCAGCAGTTGCTCACAAACACTTAGAAGTTCATTCGTAAATAATCCTGCTTTACCATATCTAAATACGCTGGTGTACACATCTTTGTTACGGAAAGTGGCTTGCATTAATTGACACCATCACGACCTTACAATGGGATTATGCAGGCCACTGGTAAACGTCGATCCACTTCACTAATGCTTGTGTGCAGAATGATTGGCTTAGGTTCTATACTCTCATTTGCCAGCCTGAGATGGTTTTCATGGCATGGAGCACCAGTGGTTCGATGAAGCTAGTGGTGTACTGCTTGACAGCAATGAAGTGATAGACACGCGTGAAAGCTGAGTGGGAGAGTGCACGAATGAACTGCGATGATCAAGTGTTGAACATCGCAAAGATAGCGCATTACTGTCCTCCTCTGCCTTCGGTGCTAGGCTGCTAACTGTAGTAGAGTGGATACCGCGTAAGATGTTCTACAAATCGCACTAACGTATAGTACTACTGGGAATGGTTGAATTTCTATGAGAGATTAAAGGCTATTTTTCTCAATTCCATCTCGGAATCATGGACAGATGCTATTAACGGATTCGGTTTCATTCTACGCAAAGTGGACTCTTGTGGTGGCCAAAATTGAAAAAATAAACTTAATGCGCAGAGATGCCACAGTCATGTTTTGGAAATGACAACGTCAATGTTACTGTTGTTACTACTTACGCGATGTAGACTCTTAATTCTCAGTTTGGAAATAAGCGATTGTTGGCTGGTCAAAAACCACGAATCCGCTTAAAAGAATCGACAGCACGTTTGCTCTCCCGTGGTAATTGAGTATTTGTTATGTCTAGTGGTTTAACATGCAACTTTCGTTTAAGCATTATGATATAGTAACTCACAAGTACAGAAGCCAAATAAAAAGGGAGCACAACCCTCAAACTGGACTTAGCTTTCTGGGAATTAACAGCGTTTATTGAAACAAAAAAAACTAACATTCCGTAAAAAGCGAAAATGATGGGTGGTTAGTTCAGTGAAATGGATTAATGAAAACAGTCACCCCTCTAAAGGCACCAGGCAGTGGAATAATCACCCGTTCAAAAGCTTTGCATCAACCACACGCTATGCTCCAAACATCTCAAAAATGCAAGTGTCTTACTGTTGACAGTCTGCATCGCTCCACATGTTTTTACTCTTTCGCTGCACTAAGTGGTAAGACGTGTTGTAACGATGAAGAAATGCGTGCATTCTGAAAATGCAATGGAGTGAAGCTGACAGTGCGCTGATTCAATAGTCGTCTTAGAGAAAGTGCCTTGGCCACCACATAGGGACTCCTTTTCGCAAAGCTTTTAAGACAACTTTCTGGGTTTCATAAATTATTTGCTTTGATTTTTGCTTATCTAAGGAAGTTTCTCTATGAGGTACGCAGTCACTTTCGCATGTTTCGCCCATGTATTGAAGTTAACTGCGAGTGGACCGAATTAAAAAGTTTGCTATTATTAAAACCCAAACAACCCTCTTTTCTGCCATTAACTTCGCAAAATACGATTAAATCGAATCCGCTGGAGAAGAAGTGTGATGTGGAGTGCAGCCGTTTGAGAAAATAATAACAAGGCAAATATGACGATGGTGACATGCGATATCATCTTTGCCACTTAAGTTTACAAAGTAGCAGTGTACATTTGATAGCGCGAACGATTATGCCCACTTTATCCTTCTCAACTTCATGCTACAAATGGTAGTGCTTTGATAATTCTCTGTGTCATGAATGGTTTCGTACACGCTGATAAAGGTAAGGACTTGATGAGCTGCCGCTCAAAGCATTTGCACCGACGAGGGTATCTTCTTGCTTTTGGTCGTTACGACTTCGCCATGGGCAATGGTAAAATATCTAGGGTAGCAGACATTTTTACAAATCCTTCATTCGTCTGCATTGGAACCATGCTCTAAAATGAAGTAAACAAGAGTTTATTAAATTTGCCACTATTTTACTTATGGGAATATCGCAATAACCAAGATGATCATATAGAAATGTTAAGGGTTTGACTACTTCCATTGGGCAAAGTATTGCATTCTGACCTCCTAAGAAGCCCTATTGTGTCAATTTTAAAAAATAGAAAGTAAGCTTTATGCCTTTATGCCTTTATGCTTTAAGCCTTCCCTCCACTGAATGCAGCCTTGTAGAAGGAGAAGCGATCGTGGTCTTGTTAGAACTAGTGGGGAAAGTTTGAAGTTTTATTACAGACTGACCTGTCCTCGATTAAGTAAGGAAACTGCATGGACGTTATCCAAGTTTGTCTGCAACTTGCAAAAGTGAATGCAAGGCTCGTGGGAACAGACAGAATTAGGCGAAGAATGATCATCTAATCGTAGGGTGTAGCATGGTTGGCGGAGGGGACACAGTAGGAGAGCATCGGGTTCGACCGTCTTTTGGGCATGCGGCGAGTCGAGACCGTACCACCAGCCAGCTGGTATAATTTGTCTTTATGCCACGAAACTTCTTAACCATAATGGGTGGTCAAACCGCGCGCCTACACTGAACGTTTGTCCATCCATGACTCCACGTGGGAGTAGGCCACGGCAAGTCCTTTCTATTAGAGTTCCCTAGTATACTTCTTGTCATGATGACTCACATTTTGGTGACATGAAATAAAGTTGTGGACGAGGGTCCTCTCTTGCTCGCCAATGACAAGGTGGGTTAAGATGCCGCAACACTGAGCCAGGTCAATATGAGTGATGATACCATCGTCTATTACAGCCAAACACAGACCTTAAAGGGAGTCAGCAAGGCATGGAGCGCTTGGATATGCTTCAGCGTCAAGGATAAAGCAAAGGATCACGGGCAGCAATCCAAAACAACTCTTCTATGCTCATATAATAGTTGGACGAGGCGAGGTTTACTGGGGTTGCTACCAGCATAACATATCTTCCGTTGAGTTCGTCGCCTTCAACCCTCATGCCCTTAAAGCAAGGGGATAAACTTAGTTTTGACACAAGTTTTAGCTTTCCAACCACTCGTTTACATCGGGAAAATTTGCATTGTCTCCACTACCACATCTGTGTTTGCTAAACGCCTCTCACCCAAAACACATTGCTTTCATTCTGGTATGTTGTACACACCGGTTCAGAGTGTAAGATACAAAAAAATTGTTGATAGAAATAAGCTTTCCAATACATTTTGATAACCTTTTAACCATCACGTAGTTTTATTTAGAAAGTTGCTTGCCTAACGGATAACTTGTAATATCCAATGTTAAAGACTATCAGTTAGCGAATGCCTTTCTTATAACGCCAGCAAAACAATAAAATCTTAATTTGATTGAATCACTATTTTATCAGTCAATAGTTTTGACTGGCTCATTGAAAATGTCATTCCAGCGAAAACTGGGTGTCGCAATCGGAGCGGATAAGAGCTATTGCCTTGACCACTAAAAGGCCTCGTCATATTTCTCCGTCAGCTTGCAATTTTTTTCCGTCTGGTACTCAATATTCTGTTCATTAAGCGTGCTTTTTTCCCCAGGAGTAACAATGGGTGCATTTCGTGCCTGTGGAGTAAAAATCCTCTTACAATGCCTTCAACTAACAGTCTTGATCCCCTCAGGTTTGTCGGTGGCCACAAGCATCGATCACGACTGTTCGGAAACGCTATTTGAATTACATTTGCTAGCGTCAACGTGTACATGTCGCACTGGCCATTATATTCTTCTTAAGACAGGATTTTAATGTGCGCGTGTTGTGGGAATGGCTAATCTTAATTTGACATCTAACAAAGGAAGAATGACTGCTAACTTTGCCTGTTATGCCTCATCGAATAAAACGCATAAGCCCTCATTCATTCCACCAGTTTCCAAGTGCTCAGTGCAGCGAAGATATCCAGGACGCACTTTTGCCACCATAAAAGTTGCACACCTAATGTTTTGTTTTCGATAAAATAAGCGAATGCCGCAGTGACAGCTATCTTCTTTATCCATCATGGTTCCACGCAAAGGCAAACTCTCACCTATTTGAAGAAGTTGACGCTTAAATTGATCTATTAAAATCTTCTTAAGCACCACCAAAAGTCAGCACTCATGTTGAAGAGATAATCAGAGTAAACAGTTTAAATGCTTGCCAGCTACGGAGACAAGATGTGTCGATTCCTTAATGTCGCAATGCTCAACGGTGACCCTATGTCTGCCACAGTAAACTTGCAAAATTGCATGTCTCAACTCACAATGACTTCTGTTTGCAGACTTGGGTATTTATTGTACAACTGAAATAATTCTTACAGACTCCCCACAGATGACGTTCAAAAGAGAACATAATCTCGATGATGTGGAACTTTATCCTTTCCATGGTTTTATTATCTTTAGAGTTCTTTGCTTAAGAAAACCTTGATTTTATCGCCTTTGGCAGCGACACATTCCAGGCAAGCTTGACTGTTCCCACATGCCACTCTTCTTACGCACTATCCGTTGTAGCATGATTTTTGTCAAATTACGATTCACTGGCTTTAGGTTGGTGTTTAAGGCCCACTATTCTTACTAAAAATGCGTTTTTACAGTAAGTGCATTAGTCAACTGGTTGTTGGTTATGCTACGCCTACTTGTTTCAATTTTCAGTAGCACACCAGCTCCGTGCCTTTTACAAGAAACGCTTAGGTAGACTCATTTCTCATGACTTTAAAATGCATACGGGGAACGCATTATTGAGACGGCAGAACTCGAAAGTGGCACTGGGTGCAAACGTGCTGAGACCATCTTAAGCTGCAGGCGGCCGTAAGTTGTTTAAAGAATTACCAAAACAGATTGGAATTCTACCAGAGTTTGGTTGGAACTGGATGGTGAACATGAAGTATGAATAGTTTCTTCATTTGTTCAAACATCTGGTTATAGCTCGATGTTCCTCTTCACCAAGCTGTTCAAGCTGTTTAAACAAATGAACGAAAATGCGGAACGTAATTGTTTGCTTATTTTAAGGAATGTAGGTTTTCAAGCAACTATATCCGAGGCAGATAAGCTCATAATCCAATTTTTTTTAAAGACGTTCCGTTGAGAAGGGAGGCGATAGGTGTGCGGTGTGTGGGTCCAGAAACAGGGCTCCCAAACAAATTGACACCAGTGTGTGGACCAACCTCGAAGTGACCCACAATTGCCTCAAGCCCACTGCTGTAGTCGTCACCCAATGCAGACGTCATGTCCTTCTCACTCCCACTAAGCGCGGCACGCAGCCAGCGCTATCGCATTTTGCACCAATGGTAGCTGAATCTCGCAGTTCACAATCACATCTCAGTGGTGGTCCTTTGGTTGAGTAATTTCTCCGTAGTGATTCACAGTTGCACCTAGAATTCGAAAATCAGGATACGGCAGTACATGGATCATGCAAACATAACAAAGCCGTGCTACTGAAGTAGAGCATGGATGATGTTGCATGAAAATGGAGAGGAGACTGGGATTGTAAAATAGGAAATGGGAAAGTATTGTGGTGCAATCCGTTTATCTCAGTGGCGAAAGTCTCACCATTGCAACTTTGTGGAGCCAGCTATTTATATAAATCCTTGATGTGTATATAAACGTCTCGTGGGTGGGATTGTCGCTTCATTTTTGATGTCTACGTGCGTGTAAGCATGCCAACACACCCACGCTGAAGGAATTCGGCAAACGTCGGACTTATAATGATGATATGTGAGAAGACCAAAGCATAACTTCACAGAACACGTACTACACACAGACTGATAACCTGCTGGCTGTCGGCTAGTGAGGGCAGGTGTTCCAACACGTGTAGATAAATCTTTCAACACAAAACGGCAATCTGCATTAAGAAATTGCATCAGAGAATGAGAATTGCAACAATGACCTTAAGGGATATGCACGTCTGCTTGAGTTTAACAGCAACGATTTCATGATCATTCACAGAGTTAAGATGATTTTGGACTAAATGTTGGACTTTGGCTAATTGACTTGTTCCCAAATTCCCATCCCTCCAAAGCCGGTTTCTCTATAGGCCTACTTCAATTCCTCCAACTTGTCTGGCCACCATCACCCCACATCCTACATCTTTCACTGTCTACCTCACTTCCTCTCCAAACACATTAAGTCTTCCTTTTCCCATGAATTGATGCTGATTCAATGTAAGCCATGGAATTCTCATTTGCCCAGCAGTTGCAGTTTCCTTATGTTACTCTTCGTTGTCTTTATCACTGTCTGGTGTCGAGGGAAGCCTCTCTGATCGGTGGCTGTTTTGTTCTTCTCGAGGACAGGTTAAGCAGGACTGCAGCAGTTCTCCAGCTTGGATCTGGAAATGAGTTTCGTGAGAGGCACGTAAAGGTCGAAGTGTTCTCTGACGTCAGTGGTAGAAGTAAAAGTTGAATTTTGCCTTGTTAAGCCATACAACGGGAGAGGATGAAGCTTTAATGCTATGCTGGAAGGACGATAGCTTTAATGACGCTGCCGTTAGTGTCGATGGTAGGTAGCCATTAATCTCTTCAGCCTTGGTGCTCACTCGTTTGATTTACGTTGACAGATTTGAAAATACCAATTTTGGTCAGCATTGACTGCGTTATAGCCGATGCAGAGTGAATATGGTTGGGTTAGAGTGGATTACACCTCCTTCTTCTCGAGGACAAACAACATCCGTCTTATCTTGTGGTGCGTATTCCCTCACTGTTGCTGTTATTATTACTTCAATTTCTCTTAATAAGCCATTGGATCATTAACAACTTTTTTAGTTAACAAAGTTTGCAGAGATGCTTTCGGTGTGTTCGATGGTAAAATTTGTTCAACGATTTTCAGTATGAAGTCTCGGTGATGCTGCACTCTGACACCTCGACACTCTTCGCAAGTAGTAGTAGGCTAAAGTATTGTAGGCGAGGGGATATGACTAAGGATCATGAAGACTGGCAGACTACCGGCATGCGCTTTGGATCATGACGCAGGGTAGACACACAAACTGCATGATCTCAAACCCTTGAGAGTTTGAACACGGAATAAACCACACGGCTGCATGCATGCGAATTGCACGTCTACCTACGGAAATGTGATACATAGCTGTAGATTTCAGTAACGATTCACTCATCCGGGAGTGGAGAAGGAATAGATAAACACAAAACTAATAATAACTATTACAAAAGCCACTGTCGTCAATCACGGGATGATGCAGGTTTTTACGAGGTTCATGCATAGCGAAATAAATGCAAATTTTAATGAAAGCATTATTAATTTGAGATGAGTGATGGTGCGATTGACAAATAACTAGGCTCATTTTGAATAATATTACTTTAATGCTGAAGCCGAAGTATACGCCTTTAAGATTTATGGTATAAGCATCCAAGGCTTTGTGCAGTCGCTCTCCTTTGCTGTTTAACAGTGCTTTTCCCATGAATGAATGCGATCTGAAGCCAACGAGATGTAGTAAAACCTCTCAATACGAATTGAAGTGTTGTGGATCTCAGATAAGTGGCAAACAACTACGCGAAAGCCAAACATTTCTCAAATTATTGTGTCCCTTCTATTTTGAGTCTTTGGTAGAAGAGGTGGCACACTTAAATTACGTCAATAAATGCAGCGTATTTAAAACCTCTTCCGGGCAATCAAAACGAAATTAAAGCGAAAAAAGAACCTGATATACTTGTGCTCTTTCCCATAGCATTATTTTTAAATTGTTACTTATCATTTATGTTTTGTTAAACGAGTCCATTAACTCTACAAAAGCATAACTCTTCCAAGCCTTCTTTTTGAAGTAAGCCCGAAGAAGTGATCGCAAGAATGCGACCATTTGTTGTCCATCACAATGCAAGTAGTGGGGCACGCTAAATCTAACCTACATTCCATCGTGTGATAACAATGTGCACCGAGTTACAAGCATCAGCTTACCTATAGGCTGTGTTCTTATTTCTTACTGTAAGGTCAAACGCTGACTTCATCTATAAATGCTTCGATGCGAACATTGTACAGTTTGTCAGGCTGTAGATAGCCGAGAGCGATCCCTCCCAGTGAGAAATTGGAAATTCTCATTGACGGTTCGCCAAATAGATCAGCCGCTAGTCCATTCAGATAGATTAGGCTGGCACTGAGTTCGAACAGATTAGGAATGTCCTAACTCAGCAGATAGGTTTGAGGGCCCACGAGGTTCCAGTGAAAGAAGTGGGAAATCGGGGTTCCTCCTACATCGACCGCTTTTGCCACAGTCATTTCCAAAATTTAACACAGCACGACATAAATTAACGCAGAATAATTTATTCCGACAACAGCATTCTACTAGCTAAGAATAGTGTCTAAAAAGACTTCAAAATGCACCATTTTACCTGCATGTCGTACCGGAGATAAAAGCCATTAAGCACTATCATTTACACCGAAATTTAACAGTTCTGATTGCACGCTTATGTGTAATGCACAGTGAAAGGCAAACTTCTTGTGCATATGGCAAGGCAACAAAATTGATTCCAGTCCCATTTTTCGGCAAGAGTTCTACACTGTTACTGCTACTGTTACTTTTAGTTGATCTCCACACCGATCGTCCATCTAAGCAGTAGAGATATCACACGCATGCCAAAACTAACATTAGTAGAAATTCACGACTCAAACTAAAGAAAACAAACCTCGTTCTGCAACTTATTTGTGAGTCGCAACTTATTTCTCTATGGTATTAAGAGAATCTATTCGGCCCCAGTGCCTACACTGAAGTGCACAAGTAGTGGAGCAATGTGCTACCTGCTACAAAGTATGCAAATTACAGGCAATCATATCATCTAGATGCCAAAGGCAAACGTCATTCTCAACCCTTCAGTGATGGAAGGCCGGAGACCCTACCATTCGCAGCACACTTTTTAAGGGAAAGCCAAAGTTTTGCAGACAACACATAAGATCTTGCATGCTCAGTGCTAGTGTGTGCCAGTTTTATTTGTTTAGATGAGGCGATAACCTCAATCTAACCTATTTTCGTTTATTTTGCGGAACGCATCAAATCACTTTTATGGAGCTTCTTTAGTGTTGCAAACTTTCTGTGCTTCTTAAGATCCATTAGATTCTGCTAAGCAAATTATATTGTGCAAGCAAAGCTATGGCAAAGGCTTGCTCTACGAAGTGCATTTTCTAATAAATTTCCACGCAGATTATTGTTACAGCTCTTCTTCTACCAAAATTTTCTCCCAATGCTAAACACAATCATTGTTTGCATCCGCAGTGAGGGTCAAAGTGTTCTAGCAAATTTCAAATGCAAAGCTTAGTGCATAAGCGACTTCGTTTGTTGGAAGGTCACTCAAAAGCACATAGGCACGGTGGGGTCGCGGATTTTATGTGCTCTCTTACCCGACTGCCGGACACCAGTGCAACACTGCAAGTAAACTCCAACCTCAACATTAACATCGCCTATTCAGCATCTTTACCACATCTATGTCTGTAGACTGACTGTGGTTCATGCTACACGGACTCTTTGGATTAATGTGAAAGAAATTCAACCTACCTCTCATACCAGGCGACTTCAACGGGTGTTAGCTATGCTACACGGACAGCACACAATATGCCCTTGTAGACCTAAGTTAAACGCACCCATCTTAAAATGGCAGGTGATCTTGAGACCAGTGAAGTGGAATCTCAGTATTGTACTAGATTTTGTCAGCTAAGGTGAGAAGCAGGGGCATTTAATTCCCCTGATTTGTCAGCTAAAGGTACTTTCAGGTGATTTTCTCAATATTCTCTTGTGTTACTCGTCAAAATAACTTCTATTCTTAAAGCATTTAACCATAAATCACACAACACTTACAGAATTAGCCCAGTGAAGACCGTATTTTGCAGTCTTGTACAGGCTCTGTGGAAATGAAATGACGAATATCGCACGTTAAGCGAGCGTCATGATTATGCCCACAATTAACCAACTTCTAAATCCAAGGGCAGAAGGAGCAATGTTACTTGGCCGTGCAGCTTTCCAATAAATATCAATTCTTTAGAACTAAATGCCACAGGTGCCAATCTATGAAGCCAAATTTATCCAACATTAATAAGGGCAATGCTTAAATTGCTCTTGCTCATGCTCGGATGATATTTCTGTATGACCGCCGAACAGATTCAGCTGTGACCTTTCACTCGGGTCATATTTGATGCAGACCCGGTATGTCGGATGAAGGATCGATTCCAGGGACAGAGAACGCTATCATTTAGAGCAGTTTGATTGCGAAAGTGGATCACCACCTTTTACGGGAGGGCTAAAATGAGCAGAGGATTTTGGTGGTAGGGTAATATTGGGAAAACGAGCGTCATTAGTAAACGTGTTGATAAAAAGCAAGCTGCAACGTGTGCGATAACAGATGGTTTTCATAAAAAATAAAGGCTCCATTTGTGCAAATAATGAGGACGATGATAATAATTCCCGAAAGCAAAACACGGATGTCGTGATGCTTTGTGGTGAATTGTGAAGATGGTAGAGGACTGCTGACGTTTTTAATCCCTGCGAAGTCAATTCACTGTACCTGAAGTGTGGTAGGAAGACTGATGGACAGGTTCTGCTCCTAGTCCTATTCATTATCAATTTGCGAGAGTGGAAGGCAGCAATGGTGCAGCGAAGGAAAATAAATTTGGTGAGATGGGCTGCACAATAGAGGCGGCACAAATGTGGGTAGACTGCATGGAGGAGCAGGAGCACCTGCATGTCATGATGCGTTGCATCGGCGACGGTAACGATGGCGCCAGTGCCTATGGTGCTTTTTGCCCTCCTCCGGTTCGCTTTACTTTCGGGGTCTAGGCTACCCCAAAATTCATCATTGCGCTTTCTAGTGTAAGAGCAACTATACTAAACACTTTCCCTAGCAGGCATTTACCACAATAAAGGGCATTCTAATACCTGTAGATTCAGATCAAGCATATTACTTAATTGTTAAAAAGTAAAGTAGAAGACTATAAATTTGAAGTAGGCGAAGATTTCGTCGTTAGCAAGACCACGATTTCAATCGCCGGAATCTTGTGAGATATTATCAATTTCGTCTTTTTTTGAATACGCTTAATTGTAAATGCATAAATATTTAGGTTGCCTCAAAATAGTGTTGCGGTGGCTTGAAGCTTGTTATTGAGGTTGTTTTGATCACGAACTAACTTCCGGGTTCGCGTAGTGCGCAAAGTTGGAGGGTCTTGGGAAAAGGTTTGACACTTCTGGCTCTCTGCCGTAGAGCATGTGTAGTTCAGACACAATGAAGAGGCACACAGGCGTTTTAAGTCATCTGTCAAATCGCAACTAAAATAAATTATGCACTACCAGCCAGCAAACATGACTCTGCAATAGACCACACGGCACACCGCATGTAGCACGTGACACTGAACCATTCTGCACGTGTCAAGTAGAAAGAATTGAATTCAAATAACATGAGGAAATCCAGCCATCGCAGCACTCTACGGTATTGTCCACACCGCATTTCAATTCATCCTCATCACCCTCGCCTTGCTTCGTTTTGTCCTCGTAGAGTGTGCCCTTTGTTTCTTCACTGCTGCTCCCTTCTCCGCTCATAGGGCTTTAAAAGGCAAAAGCGTTGAGAAGTGTTGCATTTCACAAAATTAAGGCTAGGTGATGACATCTCTTCCTTTGCTGCCCTTTAGCTTTACTTTGCTACGATTCTCTTTCCATCAATTAGATGACAGCTTTTCCGACTGGACCTGTCAAGAGAAGTCTGTGGGTCCACAGCACGAGCACCAGCATCATGCTTATCCTTAAATGTATTTGTTCCAATGAAATGCGCTGATAACCTCTTAAAATATGCTTAAACAGAGGGTAGATGATCAAATGAATAAAATGGATGACCGAATGGAAGAAATAAACTGTTTGCAATGAGCTTTACGCACTCTGCATAGCCATCAAAGTTTGGTATCACTGCATTTCCTTTCAAGTCCTTCCCCTTTTCATTACCTCTTTCTATTTCCTTCTCCCTCTGCCTCATCAAATCACTCCTTTTATTTTCTTCTAACAGAACGATTGCTATTCTTCGCCTGCTCCTGAGAGGCTGCTTAATGTTTTACAACGACGCACAATCAGAAGACTAGTATTTAGGCCTAGCCCGAGTCCACCAACTTGCGCCGGACCGTTTAATCTGCGAATATCTTTTCACACCTTCCTGCCAAACACGGAGGTAACAACCAACAATGTCTCAGAGGACGCGCTGTAACTGCAAGAAGGCACAGGTGAACCTGTAGCATCTCACATGGGCATGTACGACTGCCTTGCATCAGGCAGAAGAAGTACTACAACCAAGAAGGTAACTCGTAACAAGTCTACGAGCCGATTCTTCTACATGCAATGCATAGCAAGTTAAGTCGCCATCGATGAAAGTTGTGCCACCCACAAACTACCTCGCGCGTAACGTACAACTCCGTCCTCAGCCAATAACCACTTCCCACAACAAAATTTGATCCTGCAAAGGTGCAGAATGAACCCGCCAGATCAATGTTAACCAAATGCCACAAAAGTACCGTGCCTACTTGCCTCACCTGTAGAGTCGAGGGGTTGGAAGTAACGTGCACTACTTGTGCTTATGGCGCTGCAACTAAGGCCTTCTTGACTTTTGCTTGCAAGTCACATGGTCAGATGCTGCTCACATTCACTTGACCGCGATACATGAGCGAAATTCGCCCATTCAAAATGCCATGCAAGTAAGTTGGTTGCCGGCACATCAATTTTTTTAGGTAATACAATAAAATGCTTCTATCGACGAAAAATCAAAGTGAGATCGTTAGAGTAGAAATGCTCGACTACAGAAGCCGACACCGATTTAAATGAATGATGATCAAACATCAATCCGACTTGTCACAGCAACATGATTGAAATGAAATTTTAACCGCAGTAAAACATAGGAATTTGGCCTTTATCTGTCTGAAACACATGATGTGTGCATTCCTTGTATTTTTGAGCTGCTTCACCTTTCGCTCATTGGGACATCACTGGAAGTTGTGTTTATAGCACAGCAAAAGTTTCTGACACTATGCTAAGATGCACGTGCCATTTCAACAAATAAAATAAATCAGCTTATTTATTGATGGCTGTTTTACATGGCGAAATTCTTTACCTTTGTTTAGCTAGACCTGATGAGTGAAGGTCATTAGGTTGTGCCGCGACTTTGACCTGATCTAAATAATTGGCAGAAAGTGGCAAGTTCAGCGTAGGGATGGGTTTCACTCAGCGACGTATGAAGCGAAGGTCGAAAAGAGCATCTAGACACTCCAAAGTGATACGTGGTAGGTTTTTGCTGTGCCACATCTATTAGTGCCAACAATTACACTTTCTGAAGTTTTGGTTCGTTTTGGAATTTTCAAGGTGTTGTGTGTTATGTAGCAGCTTCATTTAAACATTCCTCTTCTCGTTCTTGCCTTTCAAAGCTGGACTTCGTGTTGGTCCTGAATATCAGGCCAGCATAAGTAAGGCTGCTAGCATCCAGTCGCTGGAGTATACGCAAAAGCATTCCGATCGGGAGTGAAGTGTTTGGATTCCGGAACAAAGCTCCCTGTCGCGAGACGTTGACGCGTATTTAAAAGAAGTTAAGAATCATAGGTACGCTCATTGTGGATTGCTCACTGACATCCAAATCTTTTTTGCGCCTTACCGCTAAATCAATGCGACTACCTTTGAGCATAGCAATGCACGCTATTGATGGTGAAGGCTTGTAGAGATTTTGTTGTGACTGTTGCAGGTTCTCGCAAGAGGGAGCCCTGGTGCTTCTCTTCCATCATAACTACAACATCAAACACGCTGCCGAAGAACTGTCCAATTTTGTACCCATACCCAAGGAAGTAAGTGCCAGACAACTTCAACTCTTTCCTTTTGTGAAATTGATAAGTCTGCGTCGATCGATTGGGTAAATGTCATGATCCTATGATAAAATGAAAGCTTCTGTTATTTATTTGCTTGATTGCGCCGCCAACGATGCGCTTGTATTGGAATGGATGGTGTTTTGAAGTTAAAGTGATTTCTTTGATGACGCGACTGTCCCACCTCTACACATTTCATTAATTTTACCTGATTCCATTGTTACGTGCATTTTTGTCGTGAATCCACTTGCACACATTGGTGCCACCGTATCATGTGACACGGCTTGCAATAGCATGACCAAAGTCTTACTCGAGTGTACACAGATTTATCCCAATGAAGGACTTCAGCCAAGACCCAAAGGGATAAAATTTAGCTAAAAGAAATTGAGATTTTGATAAAGCCTCATATTTTGTTACAGCGGGTGCTGTGTGTCTAATTATCCGCTGAATCGCATCAATGCGCCAACAAACATCAGTTATTCGTGTTCCATCAGCTGTCATCAATGATCACTTATTGCATGATTTGTGTCTCATTGGGCAGATGTAGTGCAGTTGTCAAAGCTTCTGCTGCATCCCGAAACTCATGCGTGGGTTGAGCTTCACCTTCTGTCCCTCAAAGCTTCGTTACACATCTTGTATCAGGGCTCTTGCAATTATTTATTTGATTATGCCCCTTTTCAGTAAAACTGCTTCATCCAACGGTGGAAGTGCAATTCGACACAACTGGATTATTCTTTCCCGAATGCTTGCCTTGCTCTTTGCTTTGCCAGCTTAAAGAGATCTCACGCCCACGTTACTTAGCACATTTGCACATTGCTGCTTAGGACACCATTAATTTGCATCTCTATGCAGAAACCATGATGGATTGTCCATTATAGGATCGAAAACTTCGTGTTGCTACAATTCGAGACATTGGATATGGGGAAGTTAAAGGATCATTGGTTGAGGGAATGGAGGAGAACGCATCTCTAAGCCGTCGCTCTCGGGTCTCTCATTGCTGGACCGAAGTGGAACTAGCATGCTTCATAAAGTCTCTCCATACCCATGGAAAAGACTTCGGAGCCATTGCACGAGATCTGGGCACAAAGTCAGAGAGTTTCATTCGCGACTTCTACAACACCTATGCAGAGCAATACGACTTGGACGCCTTTGTTGAGTATGCCAGTCTCCTCTGTACTGCTTTACATCCAAACGCGTTTTTCAATTTAAGCGTTGTTTGTGCATTGGCATTGTAGAGAGGTTGTGCCTCTTCCTGCCTAACATTTGTCTTGTCACTTTTAGCAACAGAAACGAGGGGTCCGAAGAGGCTGTTGAGAACATTATGGAGCCTTCAGAAAGTGCAATTAAACTTTCGCAGACACCAGAACCAGTGTCAGCGACAACCCTCGCAACTAGTAAATCGGAATTAATGTCAAACAGTTCCATGGATGAGTTGCGACCGTTCTCCAACATTATCACTGGTACGAATTGCAGTACCAAGGAGAATTATGTGCTCACCACACAATGGCGCAACATATCAAGCGAATCAGATGATAAGGAAAATAAGTGCCTTCAAAACGCTGTGTGTGATAGAGCAGAAGTTGAAGAGCTGCAGGTGAAAGGGAGGAAGACCGAGGAAACGGAGCTTCAAAGCAAGCATATGCCAGATGCTATGCTCGTGGCAGCTGCTGCGATGGCGCCATATCAATCGAGACAATGCTTGAAGAGCACCATTTGCGGAAAATTGCAGGGGTCGACGGGGAAGAGAACGAGGAGTGGAGGAAGAATGACGTGCTGATGACCTGTCGCAACACGCGTCTGCGTCCAACGACGTGAAGACAAACTCTTGTATAATGCATGAAATCCACAGCGATGCGCCCCTTCCTCCCCCTAATGATGAACAACTTTTGATGGCGCCTTAATACCTTTTTTCTACTCAAAACATTTCCTTGTTCTTTCCACAACGCTTTGTTTAATATCCTTTGTAGATTTGCATAAAAGGATTTCATTAATAGCTGCTTTGTTGCTTTCGCCTTAAGCCATTAATTCAGCTCTAAGATGGCCTGCCACTTCATAAACTTGGCCTGCATTAGTGCTACAAACTTGTAGAACCATATGTTAACGTCAACTCCTTCCACCTACAAAGTCGTAATGTTTGTTGCGGGAAGACCTCACTAGTGCAAAGTGCCATGCTTGGAGTTGTCTTGTAGGGAAAAACGATGACGTGATTGGTTAAGCACTTTTCAAACACGACACCGAACCCATAATTGACGAGTGCATGCAATAATCACCTAAACCAGCACTGGGCCGTTTAGAACCAACAAGTCTCCTCCTATTGCACATTTTGCAACCGAACTGATATCCTTGCAATTGGCCTTTGATTTGACTAGTGGACCCTCTCTCTGATAAGTTGAAACGAGAAAGCACCAGCGGCTAGACGTCATTATTGGTTGCAACTCAATGCGATACTCCTGCGTGTAAAATTATGACATGGGACAAATTTTTTTAAATTTAGTTCCAAAGTGCTGCATTTGTTTCGCTTCTTGTGCTCGAAATCCGATTGGCATTACACATTTGTGTTGTCATTTCTTCCCCTGGCGATGGCGCCACCTTCTAAGTATGTTTACTTCATTTCTGATTCCATCTTCAAGCCATAGTTATGGTCCAAAAGAGTGATTTCCACTCCAAATTTGATGCGCTTTTAGTGGATACTTATCATGGTTTTCGAATCCAGTGTTGGATATGATGTGTCGTAGATGAGACTGTCACGCAATCGACGAATATGTGTTGTCGTTAGGATAGTGCACAATTATATTTAATGCATATAATTTGGAACAAGAGGTGATTTCTCCTGTCCTTCCTGCTGCAATGAACGGTACTCATTCTAACACTAACTCGTCTATCGTCCGCGCGTAGATATGACGCAGAAATAAGTCCCTGGGACGAGACGGAGGTGAGGCTTGAAGGCCGACCGAGCAACCGCTCCACAGAATGATGTAATATATTTAGTCCGCACTCATTTCGTACCCCTCAGAGTACCACGGTCTCTGGTCTGCGTCTATCGACTTCAATTTATATTCCACTTTGCTGTAGTGGATTCTACTACAAAACTTCGGCAAATCAAATCTGCGGTGATGGCTCAAAGCGAATTGTTGCGGATATCACCGCATATTATTACTAGAATATTAGCATATGCGAGTAAGTACAACATGGCAATCCTAATAACAATTAAGCAATGAAGTTCGGCAGAATTGTCCACATCACAATTTTGCTTCCTCACCCCACCACTGATTGGTGTCCTTAGTTCTTATTGTTCTCCTCCTTCATCAACCCGTCTCGCTGGCATCATTTCCATTATTATAACCTCTAGACCAGGAGTAAAGACACGTGAATGCTATCAGACAACTTGGTGGGATGCGCATTTCTCTAATGCTTCGTAAGGCCAAAGCACTGAGCTATCCCCTTCTCGTCCACGTGAACCAATCAAGCAAAAGCTAGTCATTTGCACTTTATCTTCAGTGTAATTAGAGGTGACAACGAATGTTTCCGATCGAGTTAAATTATCAGCCACCCCCGACGGATTGCTTTAGCTCTTCTTTAAATAAGAAGCCACAATGTAAGCCATGATATTTCGTGCAATGTGTGTGGATGCTTTCAGCGATTTTCCTTACGCAAACATTGTATGCAGCGAAGTCCAGTTTATTGCGTTCGCGACTCAAACGTGGAACAAGTAGCTTGACACTCACAGTCATCAATCCGTGTCACCGTAAACACTCATGTGCATGTCAATGGAAAGGGGCACTACAATGCGTTAATCGGCCTGACTCATCCACCAATTGCATGTCAAGCCTCACTCTCCCCCCTCTGATTTTGAGCATAACACGAAATGCCACACTTAGATGACCTAACTATTACGCTCTTCCAATTCGTCATTCAATGCTTGTCATATGGCAAGCTGAGAATATTACAAATCATATCCAGTTGCAAACCCTCTGTGGATCTTGCAAAAAGTCCGCTTGACTGCTTGCCGCACTACCAACGAATACTTGCATGTTAGAGTGGATACACTCATTTAGGAGTCTCTATAGAATCAACACAAAATATTACAAGCAATTAAATGTCCAAACAAATAGCTAATTTTTCGTCGCAAGTAAGGTAGATCTCAATTGATGAAGTGATTTCAGTGTGTAAAATATAGCAAATTGGAGTGGTCATGATGAAGTGTGCTTGGAGAGGCGGACGCATCCAAAAGCCCAGCCTACTAGGGCAGGGTGACTTCAGTTCGGCGGTGATTCGGAAACTTACAGTAGTTGTTTATTTGAACGATGCCAAGGTGTTTGAGGGGGCACGCAAACCTGAGGACCTCCAACGTACACAGCTACTAGCTGCAAATAAGCAACTCGGCATAGGATTGAGGCTGGATAACAAACACTGCCATGCTCAACCAAGCTGCCATATTGAAGGTGAATTTATAATTATGACAAATTAATTCCATTTCTCGTCTCCAACTATTGTCCCGTAAGTGGCAACATCCCCTATCACAGAGGTCACGACGTGTAACATCGTAGTCCTACCTAGTGAACTTGTGCAACCAGCCACAATAGACAACAGCACCTCCATTCTAGCCACTGCTGACGATCACGTCAAAGTCACTTGTCCTATACTCTTCATGCTCTCAAACACTCCAGGTTTTGTAGTCTTTATTCACTCGAACGGCTGCTGAAAGACATTGCCACTGAGCGCTTCGTCGATAAGATTCAGCGAGTTATTCACTGAAGCATTATTACTTGGGCGTCACCATAAACAAATTATTTAAACAAAGACGTCTGCCCTTCTAACGCAATATCTATTCCACTCAAAGGTATTTGCGAAATTACAGAGACAATGTCCAAATAATGCTATTTCTTATGAACCACTGAGCACACAATTGGTGCAAATCCTGTGTCAGTAAAATAATTGACGCTTTGTTACCGAGGCGAAGTTGTCATGGCATCTGGCACGTCATCCTGCCAGATCCACGGTAGCATAGCAGCCGGCTATTAGTGCCGTTGTAGATAGCTGTGTGTTTTGTAAGGTCACGAGATGCTGTAATCCAGTTGTGTGAATACTTCAGCTCTCATGCAAGCAAAACAGTGTGACATCCTCCCACCATTCGTGGTGAGAATAATCAAAGCAATGTTGCAGCAAAGTTAGATTGTTCCATGAATATAAAAGTTGATTAAGAATAAGCTTTCTCCTTCCAGTATGAAGCAACAACAATATTAATTTCAGGCGAACATGTTAGGGGTTTCGATGCTTGCAGCATGTCATTTGAATTGATCTTTTCCTTCTCTCTAGCGGTTTCACTCCGTTATTATTAGCGTTTGACGTAAAATTCACATTCCAATTAGCTACTGGCAAGCGTTAATCACTGTGCTTTACAGACGTGACATAGTATGATGTCGCAGTGAATCCCTTATTGCTGCCAAACTGGGGCACACTACAACCTGCTTCATGCGCCCACTCTTACATTCGATTTGATGCAGACGTGCATTAGTTGTGCCAACAACGGATTCACATATGTAATGACACGCAACAAATCCATTTATTCCCCTATAGGCCAAAATACAGTGCTGTCTAGCTGGAGCGCATCATTCTTCAATCAGGAAAGGCTGCGCAAAGGTTGAAGGGTTCAGGCAGCTTCAGATATTTGCACGATTTTCACACGACGCTATGTGGAGTATCCAAGACTGAAACAGATACGTTGGTCACCACTCCTATGTATTCGTTTTGCCAAAACACTGGAACGCTTTTATTCACATAGTCATGATGAGACTGGTCCGACTCGCTAACAGCCCCTTGAAGCGACAATCCTGCCACCACGCCGACACACTCATTAACACGATCTCATGGAATGCTTTGTGAAACAACGGGCCAATATCTACCTGCTCTGGGTCAAGAGAAATACACTACGTATCTCGTGGCCAGGATAAACATCAATTTGACCAAACCAAGGTAAACAATGCCTCCTTAACTTGCTATTGCTGTATTATTAGAGTGATCCATCTTGAGCCTCTCAGAGAGCAACAAAGGACTGACAGAACGCCTGTTTCTATTTTAAAGTCTGCGTTATGACCCAAACCTTTCTTTGCATTCACTAGCCACATTGATGGCTGTTCGTTACTTTGGCATCTACATAAAACACGCATCCACTTTTGATTTAAGCTCACTCCTCTTCGTATTTTTACTCACTGACAATGCATTTGTAGAGATCGTCGGGCATTTGATGCAAAGAGAAGACCACTTCACACCCAACAGTTGTATGCTGATTGGTGACTTAGCAATGGACTGGATCGTGGCTCATTTCCTGTTAATGTGTTTACTTTTCAAGTTCGTGTCCACGTTGACAGTCATGACAAGTGAGTGCGGTTGCGGCCATGATGCCTACTTAACCAAACTTGAAGGTCTCGTTCGGCTGTCTAAGACAGTTAGCTCATTGACGTAGGAAAGCTAGGCTTCGCCAATGCTGCTGGTTGCGTTGGGAACACAGAATTAAGAAGTCATGAAATGTATCGAAGCACAGATGTTTTAAAAAACTTGGAGGATCATAGCAGACCCTCGAAGAATGCAATCCAGTCGTATTATTATTTTCACAACGTCAACCCTTGAGTGGCTGCTCCATGACTTCACTTTGGAACTGCTTTTCACTCGACAGCTGGATTTCACTTCCCCAACTGTTCTTGTAATCACTGGACTTCTACCATCCGGCAACTTGCAGACCACAATCCCTGCAGTTAATACATATTTAGTGGAAATATAAGGTGGCAGTGGCAGTAAAATTTCATAGCAACTTACATGTGAAATGAATAAGAGGAAGAGTCAAATAATGCAGTCATGAGGCATTTTTGAGCTGGAAGAGGGAAGACTTATGACATGCAGTATAAAGTGCTTAGAACATCTAAAAATAGAGCATCTCAGAAGTCGAACAAGTGGTGCGACAAAGCACAAGTCCACCTCTCGAAAATCATGATGCCTGAATCTTTTGGTTCTACTTTGAACTGGACGATTAGCAAAATCTCCAAGACTAGTGTGCTGGCACAGCCAATCGGATTTCATTTTACTCTGGTTTGCTCCATCCACCTCATGTTGTAGTTCGAAATCAATGTGCTTGGCTTAATTTTAATTTTGCGTTGTGACAACCTCCGATCAATTCCGATGAGCGGCAGTATTTTGTTCGCTGTTTCATTTTGCCGAAATGGATACATTCGTTTCAGAAAAGGAAAATGCTTTGGTTTGCAAAGTCATAAGTTTTTATTTATGCGCCTGCGACAAATACAATGAAGTCGCTTTTCATCATGCAACCAACATCTTGCTCATAGTTGGTTCGGATGCGAAGAACCGAATTGCATTCGAACAGGTCATAGGATTAAATTCCAACCTGGAAAGACTTCTACTTTGCCTAATCGTCTATCCGAAACCTCAACGCATTCGAATCTGCTCTCAAATACCTATCCGAAGTCCAAATGGCCTTTCACTTCTAGAATGTGTTTATTATGGGCTCCGACACATCCAATCCTACTTACGCCTACCGCATTCTGACTTCTTTTGGTTATTATGGGGTGAATGACAACGCAGTCAGTTTTGCATTGATGCCACTTGTGGTTGGGTCATGCTGTCATCTGCAGACCAGGATAAACACTGAACATGAGCGCTTCTGCTTGCTAAATGCACATTACATGCTAAAATTTTCATTAAATTTGACTACAAAATAGCAATTCCCGTGCAACCCACTCGGCACTAATCAATGGGTCTGCACCAATAGCTCAAGATATTTAAGCAGCTCTTATTGTTGCTTAAACTGCTGTCAAATAAAAGTTCCGTTAGCAAACAGCCAGGAAGAAGTACGATCAAATGTGCTCCTTTGGCGAAGAGCGAAAGATGCAAGATGTTAAGGGCAGATAATCACCTAGTATCTACATGGATTTTCGAATGGGTTTTTTGAAAACATGAACAATAACGACACCTTACTTGGTAGAAACCAGTCTATATGATGCAAATATGTGAATACAAGTCGACGGCCCATTTTAGCATCCAAGTGAAGGCTTCTCCTTCCTCATCCATCATGATTTATGCAGGATTCGTGACGATTGTAGCAAATTTGTCTTTGTTCGGGTTTCGCGAAATGCTCAACCAATGTATTGTGGCAACGTCACATCTTAAATGACTTATTTATTGGAATCTTGTACCGCATTGTGAAATAGGTGTAGTTAAATGGCTTGTTTCACTGTGTGCTGTGAATTAATACAAAACTAGCCTGTGCACACATTGAAGGCCCTTAGTTTTGCGATGACGATTCAAGGCTATACATAGGAAGACGATAAGTATCTAAGCGTGCGCGCGCGTGTTGCCTTAAATGCGTGTCACATCCAATGTGCCAGTAGGGAATAACTGCACGCAACCGACCGGTCTACGCACAGAGACACGCGCCGTGGAGGTAGTTGGGCTCTGTTGGGTTAGCCAAGTTCACTTGCACTCCGCTTTCTGCTTTACTTTTCTGCCAAGCTGATGGAGGGCAGTGCAATTGCTGCGGTTTAAATGTGGCGAATTTTCATTCATTGGGACCATCAGTCCATTGTCTTCGAGACACTTTCCATACTGGGAAAGGCTAAGACTACGTCATACACAAGGAGACGGTTCATTCAAAGAAAGTGCGTAGTTGCTTTATGTGCTGCACAGCTTTGTTCCACTCCGGCTAAGCACGACTGTCGTGGAACTGCACACTGAATGGCAATCACTATAGTCAACAGGTGTGAAACAGCAACAAAGGCGCTATAGTTTGATCATCAATGGAATGGAAGAAATGAGGTGATTCTAACCAGGTTGGTGTGGGATGGTGATCGGAAACTAGTGCTCCGAAGCTTCAGCAGGGTTTGTTGCACATTTTTTTCCAGAACCAAGTGTAAGGAGCGTCAAGACATCGTAGTAGTCACGATCCTTAACCTATATCAGGTTGTGAGCTAAGACGAATTGGCTTCAAGCTGAACGCATCCACCTTATCACAAGTCGCATTTCATATGCTGCGCTTCCTCACATGATGCGTGATTCACTACTTGTCAAACCTGCATAGAGCGAGGAAATGTCGTTGATGGTTCACTGCCTTCGCCGTAAAGTAGTGGTCAAGAGAACTCCTTTTTGGAGTTGGAGCACTATTTTTGATGTGTTGCGATTGCATATGCATGTAATGAAGAGATTTGTTAAGGTGCCAGATCAGTGTACAAGTTTACCGTCAATGATTTCAGCACACTGTGAATTATCCAAGAATGCATTATTTTGAGACGAGCATACGATAAAATTTTTTGATGTATGCAAAGTTATGGGTAGGCCTAACGGACACGGTAAGCCCACCTAATGGGACAGAATTTCGGAATCCTTCTGATGGGAGGGATAAATATGGCTTGTTAGCATCCAGTATCCATGCTAATATTATACTCAAACCTTTTCTAGTCAAAACAAAAAGTGATCAAAATAGAGCTTTATTGTAGAGAGCTCCCACGCCATCACCGTCGCAAGTGTTTCCGTGCTGCGTGTCAACAAGGCAGAAGATTACCAATGTCTGCGCCAATCCAGTTATCACTCTACCCCTATTCAGGATCCGTACTTGTTCCAACATAACCAATGCCTTCAGTGAAGCCAAATAAATAAAACCTGAGCATTCCAACTTGCTCATTTGAACAAATTCAGCAAAAAAGCAGCCTTTATAAAGCTCTTGGAGAAATGTTCATTTAGTAATCATAATATACAAATTTATGGCATACATTTGCCAAATGAGAGCCGTTCCATGGGCCTCCTGGGTGAGAGAGAAGTCTTCGAAGTATGGTTGGCTGATTTTGACGGTGACAAGACCACTGCGCACAACGTTCACATTGTTCGTCATCAAGATGAATTTGTCCTCTCCTACGATGGCAGGTCGAGAATGAGGTGACGGTTGCCCTGCAGTTCGCTAAGCAGCTCTGACATCCACCATTTTAGTCGCCCTAGTACAGCCAGCAGTTTAGTAGTGGGGAAATCCGCAGTCAGCCTTTCCTCTGTCTCCAACACATCCTTGGTCGGTCATTTCATTAATCGTACACCGACCGACCAACGAGATGCACAAGGAGCCCTATTTTTAAAGGCACCGATGCTTGCAGGTCTTTCAGGAATGAGAGGAGTACGCGACTACATCCAGTGCATGAAGTTCGTATTAGTGTACCTCATCTATGGAGCACGACTTTCAGTCGCTCTTAACTGACCGTGGCTTCGCATGGTCCTACTCTAGCCCTGTCCGCTTGTGCATTCATCGATCTACAACTAGAGTGATTTCTTCAACGTCGTATACATATTTGCATAAACGCTGATTCGAATGTACGCTGCTTCACCTACTTCATCGTATGCAAGCGTCCTGGCTTTTAGATGGCTTGTCCTCTTCACTTGTCGAAGTATGCATTAATTTAAGAAGTTTTTAAGCGTATTGTACGGATAGCTCATCGCTGCCTACTTCTATCACCCATAAAGTCTTTACATTTGATACGCAAAGGCCCCATCGGCTCAACAATAAATAATCCAGCCCCTGTGACTTGCAGAAACAGCAATTTGTGCTTGACACAGTTTTGTCAAGTGGGACAGCAAAAGCGGGCTGCTTTCCAAGCTTCAATCTCATTACAGGTGTTTGCAGAGAACAATCAGTCGCATCAGCCTTCTAGCCATTCTGAATTGCAGAATTGCCCACTTTTACTTATTACGCTACTAGGCTAGTAAATTCGTTGCTTGCCCTTTGGTTTGACCACCTAAATCTCTGACTTATGAGTAAAAACAAGTAAGTGCTAGAGATCAGGCCCTATTGCAGATTGCAAATCGCCCCTTTATCTTCCTATGTAAGATAATGCCATGTACCCACCGCTTCACGCAGCTGGTCTCAACAGGCACATTAGAGAGCATCAAAGTATTGTACAATTATGCTTAACAGTCAGGATTGAAGGAAGGATGAAAGGCGAGTGCATCACCACCTTCTTTTGACTGTGTTTGAAGGACCTGTATTTGTGTGAACTACTGCCATTTTATCAATGTTTTACTCCCACGTCAACTGGTGTGCGTATCAACGATCGGAAAGAAAGAAGTGACAATTAAAACCATAGGCAAATAATAGCCAGCCATACGGATGTGCGTGTGCATGTTAATATGTACTAAGACCCACTGAACGCCCGAATTCCAGCAGTGGCAGACGCATATCAAGTAAAAATTCGAGTTCGGTATATCTGGGATCAAACCACAAACTCCTCAACATTTCTCTTCGGCTGTCTCACTAGTAAGTCTCCAATTCCTGTCCTTCCCACATCTCTCCTAATCTTAACCGGCAGCACTTGACACCGGCTCACTTTAATTTAGTTGACATTTGGGTCGAGATTCGTGGTATTCTGGCGATGCAAAAGGGTCGGCACGATTGATACTGTTCGTCCTTGGATGATCGTTCTTATCCCATAGACTTACAAATTAGAAGATGGATCAATTCAAAGTCCATTCTGTCACTCATTTTAATGAGAGTTTTGGTTTTCATTAAGCATGTGTGAACGTAGATGAAAGTGTCACTTTTCCGCTTCAATCAGTCGACTTCTAGATAAATGCATGCATTTTCATCTCAACAATATCATAACGGGGTGAATGGACATCGTACTGGGGATAGTTAATGAGCAAATATTAACACTGAACCCAATTTTACCCAACCAATTGTTTTGCTCATAGAGAAAAGCTAAAGGAAAAACCGTTTGAGTACGAATGGCCTTCGAGTATGGGTATCGCCAAACCACCAGAATCCAATGTCATACCAACCCAAAAGACGTTGAACGGTACTGCGAAGGGGCACGCAATAGCCGGCGATGTAAAAGTTGCGGTGCACTTCGTTTAGCTTGATTGCTATTTATTAATAGAAAGTAGGCGCTTATTCTGCGTGTCAGGATTGGTCGCACAGAAAACATGACCAAACTTCGCCACGGCCTCCACAAATGGGCAGACTCTAAAGGCCAGAAGTGATGTCGAACCCTTGAGATTCAACACATGTTTACGAAACACTTTCCAATCGAAATATTGGCCTGCTGCCTTATAATCCTCAGAGCGTCTTATTTATCCTGAAGAATTCATTCAATGCATTCGGTTCAGGGCATGAATTCAATGCATATGAAGTAATATTTGTCTCGTGGAATATTTCTGCGCACAAACCACCCACTCCATCCACGTAAACCATACACACTCCTAAATGGACACTTGCCTCAACGTCCACTAATCCATTAAAATAATGGTTAGTAGTACTCACGCTTCTTACCTGTGGATGTTTTGTGTGACTTGTCTCAGAAACTAAGACGAGATCAGTGGTAGAGTAAACTGTTAGAGGACGAAATCTACGTAGCGTTAGAATGCATTACGCGAGGCGTGGAAACACCAACGCTTTGCTTTCCTTGATTGTCTGAAGCGCCGTAGACTGCATTTTTTGGAAAGTGTATAACTCATTACTAGGCAATGATCCCCTTAGCCAAGCACATGAAATGGCGCCCCAATCTGTTACAACCCAACCAACTTTTCACATGAGATCCGCTTTATCTCCCAAAGAACACTTAAGGAATCGCTGCTGCTTCCACTAAATAAGAGCGTGTTTATTCATACTCCTACATTCCAATACTTATCAGCAGCATTTGGACAACTATTCCAAAGTGTTACACAACACTCATTTCAATGTGCTACTTGGAGAAGTAGCATCGGAATTCGCACTTCCCAAGCTGAAGTCACATCTTTGGCGATGCTGATGAATTACGTGGAGTTGCCGCCACCCTCGTTAGTCAATCACCGCCCTACAGCTGGAGTGTGATGAGGCCTGGTGGGTGACCTTAAGCGAACACTTCAAACATACCGTCTTCTCGTACACCAATGCTTAAGTGGGAAGCACACGAATTCCGCCTTGTTGGAAGTGATGCCACCATTGCCTGTGATGGTGCAATGCACTAGAGACTTGAGAAGACAATCACAGCACACAAACCGTGTGGTGAAGCACGTCACTCTACAGCCACACATTTTTGCACAACCCCAACTCGACAAGCCTCTTCCTCCTCCTCCAATTCTCACTGACCAGACTCCCACTTTCAGACATTCTGGCAGACACCGGGCGTGGAATTGTGAGCTTGTTGTTAGCACTGGTGGATGATTTCGTCTTCACACTAAATGGTGCGGTTGAACGCCACCATTTGCGTTTCCACTACCTAAGACACGTGTACGTAGCAGAATAAGGCATACTGTGGAACCTAACCTACAGCCACACGCAGACTAGCTAATATCGAATTGGTTCGCTCATTCCCAACCATCCTTCCATCGAAACCATTCAATTGGTGCAGAGTGGTTCGAAATAACCCTCATCTAGCCTGAGTCACTCAAAGGAAACATTTGCAGACGCACTTCTGCTGCAGTTGGTGGATGCGCTCTCCTTCAGTCCGTTCTCAAACTTCACTACAGTTCGTGCCTTCAACTCCACCTGGTTGAGCTTCGTGGTTTTTTGAGTGAAATTATGCTGCAGAATATGCACGAAAGTCTTTGTATTTGTTTTGGGTGTGTATTTCCTGATTTGCCTTAAGGTAATGTTCATTGTCTTATATTCATTAGCTCTGTGTCCGCCTTACGTTAAAATAGTCACAAAGTCAAATCAACTCATATTTATCTTCTTGTTACTCTGAGATTGGTGACGCTGTTACATAGCGGGACGTTAAATTCGCTATGCCTGTTAAAGCATTTAGGACTCTTCATCATGTCGTGCGACCCATTTATGTGTTTAATATCCCTTCTTCATAGATTGCTTCCACCTGCCCATTCAAGCAACTCGGGCAGTAATCGAGAAGCAAACACACTCGCAATCACCCATCCACAACCCACACGACAGGCGCTTTGGCAAGTCCACCAACCAGAAGCTGGTGCTGTTGGCGACCGTTGCGACAGCGAATGGTGACGACAGAATCCGTCAAACTAAGCAGACACTAAGCGTTGATTGGCCCAATTTGACCTTGAAGGCATTTCGCACCATGCTTATACGCGCTGAAAACGCGCAGCCATTCTTTAGTGCGCTGGTGCTTTCCTCTGACACTTCACTGCAACCATTAATTACAACACCGTATGTTCCCTAACCTTTTGAATTTATTTCTTCATTATGGGAAACTAGAAGGTCCATTTTCTCAAACTTATCATTAGCAGCCTACGTGAGATCCTAGTCGGCAGCTTTAGCCTCGATTTCCCGCATGCATGCATGGGCTTACCACAAAATGTTCAAAATGTTTCCCCTTTTTCTTGTAGACATTTGCAATGCTCTTTTTCATTTATCTGTGTTGCGCTTTTCAAAGAACAATTATTGTGTGTCCTAGTTAGCTGACGTTCCAACACGAACCATTTTCATGAGCACGCTTGTGCTGTGTTTAGGAGTTCTTAAATGCATTTTTGCTTGAGATACAAGTGTTATGGGGAGAATGAGGCGACGGAAGACAGTTTTCATGCCATTTACGCGGTGTCTGCTGGATGGTGTTTCCATTTTAATCAAATAGTCCTATTCACCTTAACCGCTTTCCCATCCCCCAGATGTCACGATCCACAACTCAGCGCACCTTCTTCAAGGACCTGCAGCAACTCTACAGGACCATTGAAACCTCAACAGATGGTCAGGCAACCATCACAGGAATCGACGAGATGTCTGTTAGGGTATTACTACGGCCCAAATCTGGCTGCAGCGCACATGTCGAATTCATTTTGAATGTAAGTGCTTTACATGACTTACGCATCTCCTCATTTCTCAACTACCACATTTTTGATGATGCTGCCGCATTTTTGGATCAACATGGATGTATTTAGTGGTGCTTGCAAAGGAAGGTCACCATCCTTTTAGAGTTTACCAAAAACCTTCTCAGGATATTGAGTCACCCCATCAAGAGTAGCAAAAACGTAAGGCAGTTTGGTGTAAAGGATATGATTTAGGTTGCGCAATAATTCTTTCTGCTGCGTACGACAGCCAATTGCCTTCGACTTCTTGTCGTGTGGTCTCACATTCTTTGGTGCATTCGCACAATTATCTTGCGAGTTTAGTGCGCCTCGTTGATGCCAATCACCTGCAATCACCCTTGAATGCGTACTTGTCACGAGAGCCTGTCTCAAACCCCTACTCATCTTGGTACTGAACGACTCGCATAAGCAAGTGCTTTTGCGAATTATGGACAATGATGATAGACGACAATTAGCACCTCATAAGGTAAATATCGTACGCAAATGCTTGGGTTTAAGCTGTTTCTTTGGGACTAAGCATGGATCACACAAAATGTACTTTCGCTGAACTCACCTCAGCATGTTTTGACGCACTGTTTGTTGCAAAAGTCGTTGAGCATATCACTACAATATGTGATCTCGCTTGATGAATGGGGTGACTGGCTGATCACCCCGGTTAGGTCAAACAGAGTCCACCGCCTACATCCAACTACCGTTCAAATAAATTGGAGCAATTTATTTTGTGATTTACATTTTGCTGACATGCACGGTGCCATTGTCACCTCAGTAGTGTTTCAGCCAGAAATTCTCAGAGCCCTTCTTACGGGCACGTTTAGCTGGTCGTGTCTGGCACATCCATGTTGACGATAACGAAGAGGCGGCTGATTCGCATAAGTCACTTTTACTTGTCTGCAGCATTGTGATAGACCCACACCGATATCATCCTGGTCAATGCTCACCACTCATGCTTTACCATAGAATGCAAGGGATAACACAGTGAGTTTGGCCTACTTTACTAACCTACTAACATGTCCTCTTCCTTACACTTTGATTCCAATCTCTTTTGCAAGAGGACAAGACCATGTCTGAGATTTGCAACATTCATTGCAAAGGCAACGGAGATACGTGGCTACACAATCGCACAGCAAAGCACAATCAACTACTTACAATGCCAATAGGGTGCAACACTGCAACAATAAGAGAGCGAGATTTCACCGAAGGTCCACACAGAGGCATCAAGTCAATTACAGCAGACAGAAAGCACAGCAGCAAAAAAGGACTTGCCAAATCCTCAACATATGTAGTAGGAATGACACGTAGACAGAGCGGATGTTGATGACACCTTTGCAACGTAAATGTAGATTGATGGTATGAGGGGGTAGCGGTATCACAGATTGCTTGTCTGAAGCAGGAAAAGAAGTGACGCCTCTTGAGGCAGGTTTGCAAACGGGATGAGTAAAAAAAGTACGAGATTGTCTGAATCTTTACCTTTTTAAATAAAAAAGAAATTGCGCCTTGTAGTGAGCGTAAGCAGTCCACATCCACTGTGCCAAGTTCCAGCTCAACAATTGGAGCAGCAGGGTTTTCTCATCAAGTTCTGCCCCCTTGATTCCAGTCCCCGATACATTATCTATTAGGAGCACAGACTTCCATACCAATTCCCAATAACAAAAGGAATGCTACAATGGAAACCACAACCAGTAAGTCATCGCATGCCTTTTTCACGACTGATGCAAATGCAACTACCAAAGAGCAATACGATGACAACCAAAAGCAACAGGAAAATTGATGACATGTCAACCAGTAAAAACGAAGTAAAAATCAGTGACAGAATTTGCTTATTTTTTTCTGCTGTACATAACTTGAATGTTCTTTCGATTCTTGTCTTAATTCAGTGCATTGAGTCATCGCAGCATCGTGTTTGTTCCTGTGCCTCTCCTCTTCCTTATTCACCTCCTCATATTTATCCTGTAAGACCTTATAAACAGGGAAGACACACACACACATAACATAAACACTCTTTTTAAGTTGCTGCGCACCGATAAAATTAGGCACTTTGCACTGCTCCTCCTTCTCGTTTAGTACAAATCTAAGACTTTTGGTGGAAATAATCGAGTAAACTATCCGAACAGCACACCACATTAGGAAGTACCAATGACAAGTGCTTATGCAATGTAAGAAAAGAACTTACATACAGAAAACTAAGTAATTGTAAGCCAAATGTTCACAAACTGTAAGGCAATGAAGACGGAAAATTTGAAGGTTAGTAGCGGAGACCAGAAAGATGGCCTTCACGGCCCTCACATACAAATCGTGCCCATCCTACTTCATTCTTTTCACTATTGGCTGTAGATTAGAAAAGATGAATTAGCGTCTCAAAAGAAAGTACTTTTGAGTGGCCAGATAAAAGGCATCTGTGAAACCACTGATTAAAAAATGATAACTTTTAATCAAAAGGGAAAATCTCAACTGCCTGTATCAGGATAAATTATGGAACTATTTTCAACTTCGTAGAAAGTATCGCATTCATGTTAAAAGGGGAATTTGTACAGTGCTGCAATGGAAGATGAGAGCAGGAATGAAGGCGGGAAGAGACGGCGGCGAGGACAGGACGATGGTGAACAAAGTCAAAAGCCGCAGTCAGCCAGATGCACCTCTACATGACCAGTCGGGACGGAACGTTTGACGAGACTTCACGGCCACGTCCGCACTGCAATTTTACTCGAGGAATGGTGACATCCACAAGGCGCTCAACCATCAGCACAATCCACGTCTCGCTCTCCAAGTTTCTGCAAGGTGAGAAGAGCCCTGAACTGATTAACAATGATGGACTTGAACAACATTTTCCATTCTTATTTACTTTGCGCATTTTAGTGAATTTTGGGAAGGCACTAATTTTGCTGAGCTCTTACTGATTTACTTCTTCGAATGTAAGGTAACGTCGCTTTAAGAATTAGCATAAAATAGAAAAGCTCTAAGGTTTTTGCTTGTGTCTGCACCAAAAATCTCCAACTCTACGTTCAAAACAAAGTTAACAACCAGTCGGTATGAGATTGTTCGTGACCACTCACTTACCATACGAAGCACCAAGGGGGCCCTCACCCTTACTACTAAATCGTAAGCAATAGTAACAAAATGTTTCGCTACCGCGAGTTCAAACAGTCTTCGTCGACCGCAAAAACCCGTTGCAGCATACGATCAAGGCTGCTCTTGATCCCCTTAATGCAGAGGTGATGCTCACGAATGTTATTTATTTGATGATTTCTGCAATGAATACGTATCTTGCTGAACTAAACACAAGTTATCTCGATTAGGATTACCAAACCTGGTAACACCGTTCGTCTCTTTTGCAATTTTCGGCCACTTCAAACATCAACCTGGTGATCGCATTGCAGACGCAGTTGAAATGTCACATAATCGCTTATTCAGTTCACAAACTGACGCAAATGTAGACAATCGACAAGATGAAAATTAGGTGCGTCTTATAATGCTGGACTTTTGCTCAGTAGTAAAGTCTATGGTGATAGGAATTGAAAACTGGTATTTTGAAAGATGACATCATGATTGAAGCACCTTGAGGCTTCCTCAAAAGCAAAAGAGGACACAATACTAGGGCAGAGGGCACTGATAGCATGGGCTGGGGGCCAGCCCACCTGATCAGAGCCAAAATCGACAATCAAACAAACAAAGTATTGCAATGACATCTTAAAATGCGTTGATTCTCACTCGTGATGCCATAGAACTTGATTTGGTTGGACACAGCAATCAGTGCAATCTGCTAAATTCTCCAATTTTTTTAGAAGAAGTCTGGGCAAAGAATATTTACACGCAAAACGGATTATAGTGTTAACACATGTCTAGTCAACCACGAAGGTGTTAGAAAGGGAATCACCATTAGTCGCATAGTGCTGACAGTAGGCTGCACATTTTCGCGAACTTCCAAATGAGCCTCAAGAAGTTGTGCCTGTTCAGTCTTCGTGGGTGGCTCGCACGCCAAAGGCAGCGTCGACGAGCTCAACTTATCTGCATGTGCGTATATACACAGAAGAGGATGCTCATGAGGAAGTCCTCCTTGGCTCCTTTAAGGTCTACAACGAGCATGTTTACTTTCTCTTACCAGGAGACAAGCAAGGTTGAAAGCTTTCCTAGTTCTTTTTGGGCCTTGTGCGTATGAGATGTGCACCATAGCAATAGGATTGCTTGCGTTTAAAGGTATAAAGGTGGTGGAGAACATCTGCGCATTCCTTGTCATTTGTTGGGAGAAGAATGACTGGATGGGTGATTTGTCTGTGTTAAGCGTGGGTAGCAGCTGCATGTGATGGGTTGTAAAGGTCCAACAGAGATTTTTTCTTACTGTGTTTGTGCATGTGTTGCATGCGGTTGTGCTGTGATCATCAACAGTCACTGTTAGTTGGCTCTCGGAGGAGCGTAGAGAACCTAAAAAGCCTACTTACTCTTTTTCTAGCAAGAAAAAGCATCAACGCAGATGTGCATGCTCATATGTGGCTCTGGTGTTGAGGGACTTGTAATGCGCAGTCACATTAGAAGAGAAGATAGATAGATGGAAGGAAGAATGTTTTAAGAAATGGGTGTCTGCGTCGTTAATGTTGATGTGTGAATAAAGTGGAAAGTGCTTACAATTCTACTCAATTCCATATCTGCTGGCAATCACTAGTTACTAGTTACCACCAGTTACTAGCCAGACTGACCACCACATCCGCTTGATCAAGTCGGCACATTTGCAATAGATGGAGGCTTGACCAGTAGGTAATCCTCAGTATTAGATGAGAATCGTTTAAGGAACACGCTTCTTTCTTTCTTCTTTCTTCTCCGTCAATCATATCACCAATGAGGAGTGCCTGCTAGCTGGCTGCTCCACGCTACCCGTACTGAGGAAGGAAGAAAGGGAGGGAGGGAGGGAGAGCAGAGTCCACCACCCATTTTATCAAACGATGTGCTAGAGAAAGAGACTGATCGAGGAACACAGATCCTGTCCATGCATTTAAGGAAGCAAGTTCATTCCCTTGATAAGGCGTGCGGATTACTCACTTCTCACCCACTCACCTTCTTGCTATGGTAAATCTAAACAAGTGAGTCTCATCTGGTGAAGAACACCTTATTCCGAATGTCGTTCCAACTTACACTTTTTGGCATCAAACGTGGTGTGATAGGCGCGAACTCTTAGACTAATGCATAAAGCGAAGACACTAAAACGGATTCAATCCACGCCCACCATTTCCTTCCCTCCTACACTTTCAACCCTTGGTAAGGTCCAAATACGGGCTTTGTGCAGTCATCTATGCCAGCTTTGGTGTGAGTACGTTGCTTTTGTCATTTAATTCTTCCAGTCCTGCTCGCAGTGAGTTAATTTTGCACCATTCCCAGCTCCCTCGTTGACTAGCACATCTGCAATGCGATCATCTCGACATGTTCCGTGCGTACTGACTGCCACATGTGACTGTGGCAATGGATTAGTCAACTTCTCGAGACACCGGCTCATTCCTTGCTCCTCATCCGCCAAATTCGACTGTGCAATGCATTTTCTGTGCTCTCATCATTCAACCCACAACTCAACTGGCCAACTACGCAGTGAGAAAGAATTCGGGTGTTCACCAGCGATCGCACTAGCCGTTGTGTTGCGTGCATATGGTAAATAGCGCTACTGGAGTGTCAACAGCCACCCTCTTCAACAGGTCCCACCGTAAGGATGCTATTTTACAAAACGAAAATTGGAGCTGAAGCACAGAGAAGCCATTCATGCTGTCAATAGTTCCTTAGATTAGGTCATCCATGAATTCCGCAGTTATGAGAAAGCGAATGTCCTCACTGATATTTGTAAGAAGATGCCTAGGCCAATGATGGTTGGCAATGGCAATACAACTGAGCATCAACGCATGTTGGTAACGAAAGATCGGAGCAGCGCATTTGTGTTCCTTTAATTTTTTCAGCCTCAATAGGAATGGTGTTTGGGACTTCAAAGCTGCGAAGTGGATGGGTCGATGTAGCATGTTGTCTGGCATTGGCAGCCCATATGTGCAGCGAAGATTGACCTGTCTGTGTTCTCGTTGCTGTATCTGCATATTATGGCACTGGAGTGGAATGGTGAATTCGGAGGAAATGGGCAAGAGGCAGAATGTTAATGTATGTAAGTAGAAGTTGCTTGGATATGATAAGTCTACCATAAAAATGACGACAGTTTTTTAGAAGCAGCAGTAGATAGAAAGTAAGGAGAATCGAATAGGGAATCTTATTTTATTCACATTAAAGACTCAACGCTTGCTCACTTGCTGGCGCAGAACTATGCCAAATCTGATGATGCTTTCAGAAGTAAATACAAACCTTGTTCTCAATGCCGTCGATTGACTTTATTGAGTTGATGTGTGGCTAATGCTACTAACCCAGGTGAGTAACAGAGTTAAGTAGTAGCCAAAGGGCTTCTAATAAACAAACCGATTCCTTGATTCGTATATCGCTAGAACTGTAAAATTGCCCTTTATGTATAATCTCATAATGTTGAGCTTTTGAAGAGAGTCCGAATTTGACATCACTTCTTAACAAGCATCAATCCAATGGGCATGAGACGAATAGACTCCACCCTTTCCAACCATGCATTTGGATTGGTCATCATTCGAGCAAAAGACCCATCATATGCAGTGCTCCTAGTCATTCGACTGCATTGGTGAGACTTGCATAAAGCCTCAAACACTCCCCTGCCACATAAGCAGTTTTAATGGCCTCGGCTTCCGGTCATTGCTCACGTCAATGATTGAATGCCACTCCCGCTACTCTCCCTTCTACCATCAGGCAAAATCGCTTTCTGAGCAATCATGTTCCAACTCCTTGAGGTGTGCTGCTTTATAAAGCTGGTCTTGTGCGTGTATATTATTGTCTGCTTGAATGAAACAGCGATGAGGTCACTTCGATCGCATGGATTGAAAGAGAAAAGAGTGTATCAATTCTACCACCAAAGCTATACGACAGGTACTGGAATGGAAGCTTTCATTTTCGTTTAGGGAAAAGCAGGGAACTTAGAACAGATGATTACTTAAGGAATTATGGAATGCGACGCAATGCGACTTCTCAAGTTGCGAATGAAATGTGGCACATGCATCCACCGAGTTCAGTAAGCGTCCTGTCTCCACATTCCTCATGCCATGGAGGCGAAAGGAATAGCTTTTTTTTCTTAAATGTCAGGCCATGGCACAAACTGATCCACGTAAACAACGTCCCCCTCAACCAACACTAGTCCTTCTAAAACCGTAATGCCTACGCCTTCAATGCATTCACTCAATATTTCATCATCGCGTGCTGCAATTTAGAGTCATGCGAAGCTTAGATTTTCTTCCTATTGGTAAGGCAGTGCAAATTCATGCTTCATTCCTAATGAAAATAAGAAGGATGAAAATACCGCATGTGCTACAACCCTTTTATCGAACTTTTCAGGATTCTCATGGCAGCATTTCTCTTCCCCATATGTCGCACATTGAATCAGTATCCAACTGGTCAGTAGGGGCCAAACCAAGCACTTTGCTGCTTCAAATCTTTTGTCGGTCGCTTTGGAAATAAAAGCTTCGTTTCAAGCATACTTGCGCAAAATTTCATGTACTTCTGCAAGCAACATTTCATGTTTGGGTAACCACTTTGCTCAGCTATATGCGAAAAACATAGCAATACATTCAAATGTTAAAAAACCGACTCAATTTCTTTGCAGGGAGAAAACTGCACGAGAGAATGAGATAAGGAAATGATATTAGGCGCTTCCATGTAATAATCCAACTGTCAAAAAATAACCACAAAATGTTGCATCGAATGATTTTAATAGGACAGAAGAGCAAGCACTCTGATTAACAGCCCAACTAAACTGGAGGGGACAGGCATGAACAGAACCGTCTTCATCACCTCCTTGTCTACAAGGAGATGCGTCCCTACAAAGCCACATCTGTTATTGGCAACGAAGTAGGCTTTGGGTTTGAACGAGAGAAGAAGGACTGCCGCTGCAGACAACACTAGAAACGTTAAGCGAGAAATCAAGGGACCATTTGATGACTGTTTTGGATGCGTAAGATGCGTTCAGTGAACACGAATCTCGTGATGGATCGTCAGGACTGTATGAGGCGCAAGAGTGCTCCAGAAACGCATACCTCCAGCTTCTGTTTACACTCCAAGTGCTGCCAATGTAGGCTGCCTTCCGTAGTCAGTCTGCTCGCCTAAATGGTTTAAAGACCAAGAGAAAAAATTAATTATAGAGAACTTGCAGTATGCTTTGTATAAGCTCATTTGTTTCAATTATCAATACTAGTTAAGGTTTTGAGCACGCACTTGCCTTCACAAGCTCCTAAGCCACAAGTCCTTCTTTCAACTTCAATGCACCAAATCGCTCTAATGCTTCAGCAACCGGTAAGCTCGACGGTCCCTGCTTTCAAAAAAGGGTTTAGTTATTTCTCCGAGCATTGTTAATGCAAAGCATGAACTCCTTCCTCGAACAATCATGCTCATTAATTACATGCTTCATCTCGTTCTTAAAATCACGAGTCTCAAGTTTACTGGACGTGTTTCAATGAAGCTGCAGGCATCTCTCCCCCATCCGTCGAATAATTCTTCACAGTGGTTCCCGCGTCATTATTTTCGAACTTCCAATTTGGCGCACGAAATTTAAGGCTGCTTAATGCTTTAAGCACAGTTTCGTCTTACCGCCAATCATCGCAGCTCGCACTTATGCAGGGGACTGCTGTTGTAGGTGGCCGAATCAACCGAGCTGATAGTTTTCAAATCGAAAGGGCTCGAAATATTGTCGACGTTCCACCAAGAGAGTAAGTCCACAGGTGTGCACTTGTTAAAAACCCGTCCTGTCGGCAGCTCTTGTAAAAGGTGCTGATGCTTTCCTTAGTCTGTTTTCGCCCGTCGAGCCTTCCCGTGTGTTGACAGTAAGGCGACCTTTGAAATCAGCATCGTTGGTCTTGACAACCAAGTTGCTCTGTTGAACATGGTGAGTCAGCTTCGCGCCTTCCAAAGCAGTTGGCTGTGGCAGCTTTTGTTGAGAATCTCAGGACGTAAGCAGTTATTTACACCAGGCTCAACTCTCTTTACTGGCGGGTGAGAACAGGCTGACGTCTACTGCATGTACTGTGCACAGCAAGTACACGAAGCAAACTTTAGTCGCTTTCATTCTACTTTTTGTTTATGAGACGATGTAAAGAGAAGGAGAATTGCAGCATTCAAATTACCTTTTAAACTGGATCTGATTGTAATTCCGAACTTTGATTACAATGCCATAGAAAATTTCTGCTGCCTTTTCATTTATTCTATTAATGGGTCTGATCGACTGGGTGGAATTTGACCTCCGTTTCTGCTGCCCATCCATTTCGATACCCCATTAACCCCTTTGCTTACGTCTAGCTACGTAAGTGACATTCAATCGATTCTGAGTAAACCATTAGCGTGCAAAAGTAGGGCGTAGAGCCTAGCGCGAATAGCTGCGTACATCCTAAGAACCTCCAAAAAAATCACAGTCAACTGCTTTGTAAGGCGCAAGGGTGACTCACCATTTTTAGCAGCGCATGTTGGTTATCAAGATCAACGATGCTGATGTCGAAGGTCACCTTATTATCCGGTTCATCAACACACGAGAAAGCTCGACGGGCGGAACAGAAACCACTGTGAAGAAACACTCGGCGGACTGAGGAGTGCTAATTGCAGCTTCACAGACACACGTTCAGTAGACGTTAATCTCGTAAAACTAGGAACAAGATCGTGCATGTAATTAATGGCCACGATTGTTGGCGGCAGGCGCTCATGCTTTGCACCAACATCCGCCATTTTATATGCAGCGATTAACGATGCTCGAAGAAATAACTGAACACATTTTTCAAAGTATGGCCAATGGAGATCACTGGTTACTGAAGCATTAAAACAATTTAATGCATTGAAGCTGAAGAAGAGACTTGTGGCTTAGGAGCTTTTATTAGACAAGCGCGTGCATAACACCTTCATTAACTATGGTAATTGAAGCATTTCGCTTCGGTATCACAACTATGCCATTACAAGTCACACTCCAATGTTTGAAAGGATGAGTGTGTGTATTGCCATTTGCATTTCCCTTCCTAAATAAAATTGCGAATTTGTATTGCTTCAAGTCATCAGTCCGAAGTAAAATCGGCTAGTCTATCTCCGACATTGTAGTTACTATTCAGCTAACGCCCAATATCCCGTTCTCACTGCGGACATCCTCGTAATCAGGCAGTTTGTCAGGTTATCTAACCACTGTCAAGGTTGCAAGGAGATCATGCTGTACTACACTAACTGCCAGCATTTTATTGACTGTGGCTTTTGCTCAAGCGATGGCGTGTTTACCAAGGCTGATTCACTAACGTCAGTAACTAATATAAACCATGGAGTGCTCGATTTGAAGTTGGTTAATGCTTACATCGTGCGGTGCGGACTATTCGTTTCAGTTCTTTGGACGTCTCAACACGCTCTCTTACTTGGGGGTTCATTCTACCTGCATTTCAGTCAAGTTACGCTGGAAGCCTTCGGTCTCGGCAAAATCCTCGACAAAAATACCTCATGAATGGACTTAGGTGGAAAAAGAGCTGCATCATTTGCACTGTCGTGACGGATAGTTATGGACGGCTTTTGCATTGCGCTTGATACAGAGCTACAGACGACCTTTCAGGCCAGTTTTGGAAAGTTAGTCGATTTCGCTCTGCAGATATCGGCCTCAATGCTGGAGCTCCTGCTGCCATCCTCTTCTCCTCAACTGTAGGCAATCTTAGAAATGCTGAAGCAATCTCAATCATGTGATCAAGTTGGAAATGCATTTAGGTTTACCATTAATTCAGCTACATAAAAGTCAGAAGGAGCCTGCACGGAACTCCTTCTAGCTTGTCGTATGCTTTTAAGAATGAATGGGAGTTGTTTGCGAGCAAATGGGATCAAAAATGAAGGGCTGACATGATGTTAAAGCATAATGCAGTGAACCACAATACAATGGTTTTAAGCTAATCGCTAGTTGAGAACTTTGTAGCGCAGGACCGTAAGCAGCCCACAACGCTTCCTCGATTCATCGCAAACTTGACTAGATGGTAGGAACAGATGGTATTCGCGTCACGTGGTAGATCAACCACAATGATTTGTCAAACGTTGTGTGTGAACAGGACAGATATCCATCCAAGGACTCTTCGTAGGAGGGAGTTACAGGCGACTTGTTCTACCAAAAGCTGGGAGATTTTCGTATGCTTTACGGCACTATTGTCTGCTTATAGCAGAGGGTATAAGAAGTCTGGAACAACAGTAAAAGAATCGCTTTGGGCGAACAATGCTCCTAAGCTATGCTGAAATGCATTCCAGCGGGACTTCGGAAGCATGCTAACAAAATTAACGTAAAAGCCCTGCTTTAGTATTTGCTCCGTTGCTACGCCAATTCGCTACATTAATGAAACGTAAACCTTAGTTTAGATTGTTTAAAAACACATTTGTGAGGCATTTTTTAAATAATGTGCAACCTTTTTGTCTGCCACATGGGTAAATCAAAAGACCATCTAGGATAATGTAAGCAATACGGAAGTAATTTGATTTATTCAAGCTAGAATTTGACCTAAAAGGGATCTAATGGAACAGTAAGTTGTAGCCGAATTGGAAGGCATAGCTGGTATAAGTTTAATGAGTTTCAGCCATTTGAACGGCCGTAGATGCAATGCATCCAACACGTAAATAAAATCGGAGAAACGAACAAATGTTAACCATTGGGCCTACGTTCCACTTGCAACTGCTATCACACTCATTCTACTTACGATTTTTAAGTCAAAATTAAGGGGCCTAAATGGTTGTGTTCAGATTACTGATTGATCGCCATCGCTTTTTGAGAGAAACGCCTAATCTTATTCACACACCTCCAAGTTAAGCGTCAAGTTATCTCAGCGATGAAGGAAAATCTCCAATCGAGAAGTAAATAAGGCCAGAACTCATCACTAGATCAACTGACAGAGCTGACGAAAGCATAGGGAATGAGGATTGGGCTAATGATTGCATTTGGCTGTGAATAATTTAGAGATATTTAACTACTTTTTCCTGCGTTACACGTAAGATAAGCCTACAATGTGCCCTTGCAAAAGCATTGCTGAGTGACCACTGGCAGCCAACCATGGCAATGACTATCAGAGAATGCAATACACAAATCCTCAAAGTAGGTAAACACGGGCAGTTTATTCTGTGCCTCCAGCAGGGCATATTTTCACGCCTCAAATCTGCAGTAGCCCAGAATTTCATCAAGTCAACTGTAAAAGGCGACCGTTCGACTGAGTGTCTTGGTATTTGTGTGACGCAGAGCCAACAGCGAAATGCTTTTATCTTAGCAAGTGGCTTGTTAGGTGTCACATCAGTTAGGCAGTTATAAGCGCAAGTAAGACTGTGAAGGCCAATTTCCCAAGATTTCTTAACTGAGACTGAGCGCGTTTACTGCACTGCGGCATGTGCATTAAATCGAGCCATTTATTGGTCGTTGAGGTGCTTGTCAGACCATTGTGGGGCTATGATTAGTGCNAGAGGAAATCAACCACGAAATGCAATTTGGCGCCATTACAATGCATAACTTGGACACACCCCAATGTACCACTTTGTATCTCCCAAAATGTTTTTGATGGATCATGGATTCGTCAGCGATGGATACATATGTCCACGTCTCTGATGACCAAAGCCGATTTCCAAATAACTGACAAATGAAGACATCTCGACATAAACTCGACTTGAAAATAGCACACAGATAAGTGAAACTTTTAGACTGCAATTTATACCCTGGGAAATGTAAATTAAGGTGTGACTAGCATTTATTGCCAAGAATTTTGCTGGTTTTAACTAGTGGGACGTCTAAAGAATGCCTCTCAGCATTGTTTGCATTGCAGTCACTTAAACCAACACAATAATTTAACGGCATTGATGCCGCACCCAAATTCTCCTTTTTCATTCGATAACATGGGTTTAGTGCCCTTTTTGCATAACGTCGGTTTATTAAGCTTTGGCGACGTTGTAATGACCAATTACTAAGAGGGGTTGTGTAAACCACCGATTGAGAAATGCCAAAGTGAAACTGTGTTTACTTAGGCCGCGTGAACAGCCATGCAGACTTTACCACTTTTCACTACCGCCCGTCCTTTCCGCCATCTTGAAGTCATGGCGTCCGTCTAGTCTGTGGCCTTTAAGTACCCCTCTAGGCTAGTAATACTAAACAAACAATGAGCTTTCATCCACAGTGGGATTTCCAATTACTTTCTTTGGGCGCAATTACTTCAAGATCCATAAGGCTGATAAATTTGCATAGATTGCATCTTCATTGCTTTCCTAATCGTGTTCTGCTTGCAGAAATCTACACAGCAAAAAGTGATGTCGATTACAAGAAGATTGGGATGCTGGGAGAGGTAGTCGTTAACGATAGTTAGAGGTTGATTGAATCCCGTTTCAGCTGTCAAAGCTGAGAGACAGCAGCGGTAGGAGCTATTAATTTTAAACCAAAATGGGACCTTGGATGAAAAATGTGTAAAACAAACTGACGATGAAGACACAAGTGTGCTCTAAGGAGAGAAAATGTACACTGAAGATCGTGTATTCTTGCAGGCTCTTCCAAAAATTGGTTTCATTTACAGTGCAGCTGCTGGCTCTTGAAGCGACACTAGAATCCTGCGTGGTTTTGAAGCCAATGTACTGCTGTGAAGTGGTCTTCGTGCAGACATCGCACGTGATGGAATTCAACAATCCATCCAATCGTGATACCAACGGTCGTTCACAGGGGTCCACTACCATGCCACTGGATGGTCAGTTGTTTTCCTTAGCCTCAATTTGGAATGACGACACTTTTGGATGTACAAAAAAGACAAGGCATCTCACCAATCGAGGAGTCTTTTTAGAAAGGGCGGCACGAATCGATCTTCGCAGAGTGCGGATTCACATCCTTCTCCCATGCTGTTCTCTTGAAAGGGGCATGAGTTATTTCCTCAAAAACATCACATTTAAAAGCGAATCGGATAACCACGACTGCTGTGACTGCGTAATCCATCTTGCGTATTCTTCGAGGCTCTTCAAGAATGTTTTTACAACCATCTTAGAGTCTCTCGCACCCCATCAAATGTCGGCGATCGCAGTCATGATAAGTGCTGGGGGATTCAAGGTAAGTGGGCAATTTGGAAACTGGTCCAAGTTCTTGAAACAGGGTCTTGGTGAATTGATCTCTAAAGGAATTGACAGTGACTAGGTTGGCGACTTCGTTGCCGGCGGGGGACGAGGCGCAGTACCGTTCTATTTCACTGATTAACGAAAGTGTTGTAGTTTATCTACTTTTCTCTTATTTGACTAACTAGTTGGGTTGGTTAGTTAAGAATGGCTTAAGGGGACAATACAACTGTCCGTTTGAGAAATATTGTGAACGTCGAATTGAGTTTATTATCCTTGCAGAGTGGGAGGTAAAAGGTAGAGCCACTACACTTTCGCTTGCGGATCGGAGAGGGCATGGGCTCGTTTATTTTCCCTTAGGCGAAGTGCCTACTTTCTCGTCTACACTAGGCAGGCAATTTGTTGCACTTGAACTGCTTCACAGATGGTATTCTAACTGAAACCCTTGATGTCCGCATATTCGTCTTGGACCTTCATTCTCTCTGAAGAAGTGGATTAACTGGGTGAGGGTATTTTCGCAAGTAACATATGGAGCAGGGAACAGAGGTTGTGGTATACGCGTTTAAAACATTCGTAGGTCTCGGGAATCGCTGGTACCTCTTGGTTTGTGAGACTCACATCTGCTAAACGCTTCCTGCCTACAAGTTCATTTCAATAAACAAGGATTACATGGCTTCCTCATCCCTTCTAGCGCCTTCCTTTGTTCTCCACTTATGCATGATCCATCATGTATCTTCTCCCACTAGTGCGTAACCTTAATCTTTGTATTAAATCATTGATGCATCTTTGTAGAGACAAATTTTAATATTATGAACAGTGATTAGTTGCAATTCATGCATTCGCTACCCAGCTAAGTAGCTGGGTTAGAGGATGTTTTGAGAGGTCCTGTCGCATCGTGTCGCTACCAGGTGGGTAAATGATTTCTTCTAGAGAAGGATCTGATCCCGCGGAACCCATAAAGCAAACCCCATAGAAAAATGCATTAAAATGCTTTTATCATAGTTTTGAAGGCTAGGGCCACAGAAACAACGAGATTCAGGAGGACGGCAACTTTGCAAGCCTTTTAATGAAGTGCTGCAGCAATATTTACTCAAATATGGAAAAATAGCAGCAAAAAGAAGAAGTGAGAGAAGGAATAGCTCTTCGAGAACTCTGTATTTGATGTTCTTGGAGACGGAGCTTGTGTTCACCCACACTTTATGCATTCTTACGCCTCGTTCCTCTTCCACGGAGCCGCTTGCTCACATTCGAACGCTCTTGCAGGGAAAACACTCGATTCATCTATCATCTCGACAGCAGTTTAAGACGATCAACGATTTAAAAGTGCAAGCAAGTTGATATAACAATCGCCACACTCCTGTCGCTCTGCTAAATAAAGATGCATGCGTTGATTTAGCAAAAACAGAGTCTTAATGCAACTCGACGGCCAGTAAGATTGTCAGTCTTCCTTGCATTTGTAGGCTGATTTCAAACTAAAAATAAATAGATGTATAGATTTGCATTTTGCTGGACACAAAGCTCTCAATGGATAATCATATGCGAGTAGCCATGAAAATGAAGCACAAGAAAAGTGCCACAATGCATGAAGTCTTTATTGGCTGGTCAAATAAAATAGCACTATTGTATTTGTTGTAAAAAAGGTGTCATTATTTAACTACGCACCCCAAACACGAGCAAAGAAATAATCAAAAGGCTTGTGAACAAACAAATGACAACACCTTTCATTTGGAAATGAACCAAAATTGCAACAAGTCACATATACCCAAAATTACAGTAATCATAAATAACGAAGGGTAATAATAGTAAAAACTTTCATTCATTGAGGGCGAAATTCACAATCAGGAGGGGAGGAATACTACTAAATTTCATTCATTCAGGGCGAAATTCACAATCACATGGGAATCAATACTACAAAATTTCAATCATTCAAGGCAAAATTCACAACCACGAGGGGATCAGTGCTACTAAATTTCACTAATTCAGGGCGAAATTCACAACCACGAGGGGATCAGTGCTACTAAATTTCACACATCGAGGGCGAAATACAAAACCACTAGGGGATCAATAGTACTAAATTTCATTCATTCAGGGCGAAAGTCACAACCACGAGGGGATCAGTGCTACTAAATTTCATTCATGAAGGACGGAATTTACAACCACGTGGGGGTTAATACTATGAAATTTCATTCATTCAGGGCGAAATTCACAACCACGAGATAATAAATACTACCAAATTTCACTCATTCAGGACGATATTCACAAACACGAGGGGATCAATACTACTAAATTTCATTCATGAAGGACTGAATTCACAAACAGGAGGGGATCAAAACCTCGAAATTTCATTTAATCATAGCAAAATTCACAACCACGAGGGGATTTATACTACTATATTTCATTCATTCAAGGAGAAATTCTCAAATACGAGGGGATCAATACTACTAAATTTCACTCATGAAGGGAGAAATTTACAAACACGAGAGAGTTAATACTATGAAATTTCATTCATTTAGGGCGGAATTCACAACCACAAGATAGTAAATACTACTAAATTTCACTCATTCAGGGCGAAATTCACAACCACGAGGGGATCAGTGCTACTAAATTTCACTAATTCAGGGCGAAATTCACAACCACGAGGGGATCAGTGCTACTAAATTTCACTAATTCAGGGCGAAATTCACAACCACGAGGGGATCAGTGCTACTAAATTTCACTAATTCAGGGCGAAATTCACAACCACGAGGGGATCAGTGCTACTAAATTTCACGCATCGAGGGCGAAATACAAAACCACTAGAGGATCACTAGTACTAAATTTCACTCATTCAGGGCGAAATTCACAACCACGAGGGGATCAGTGCTACTAAATTTCATTCATGAAGGACGGAATTTACAACCACGAGGGGATCAATACTACCGAATTCCATTCAGTGAGGACGAAATTTGCAATCACGATGGTATTAACACTGCAAAATTCCAACCAGTGAGGACCAAATTCGCAATTACGTGAAGATCAATACTGCAAAATTTCAACCCGTGAGGACCGAATCCGTAATCACGAGGGATAAATACTACCGAATTCCATCCAGTGGGGACCAAATTCGCAATCACGAGGGGATCAATACTATAAAATTACATCCCGTGAGGATCGAATTCGCAATCACGAGGGGATCAATACTACCGAATTCCATCCAGTGGGGACCAAATTCGCAAGCACGAGGGGATCAATACTACAAAATTCTATTTATTGAGGACGAAATTCGCAATCACGAGGGGATTAATACTACGAAATTCCATCCAGTGAGAATGAAATTTGTAATCACGAGAGGATAAATGCTGCAAAATTTCATTCATTCAGAGTGAAATTCGCAATCACGAGTGAGTCAATGCTACAAAATTGTATTCATTGAAGGCGAATTTCTCATTGTCACGGAAATGATTACAATTAACTTGCATTTATTAGGGAATTAATTCGCATTGGCGTGGAAATGAATAGAATTAAATTGCATTCAATTAAAGCGAAATTGGCAGTCTGGGTTCTATGTTTTCGTCAGTTCGCTCATGCTCATCGGAAGCAATATCCACTTGAAATGGCGCTTAAACAGTCGGAATCTCTATGTCCTCTTCAGGAAAGACATGATTTCTCTTATTTTTTTTTTATTCTATAGGTACATCGCAGCTCAGATGTTCCATTGTATATAGCCATCAAAAACTTTTTTGCACGAAATAAATGCAATCATCCACCAAGAAAACTCCTACATGTATTTCACTATCCTATCAAACCTTCTATGCTTATAGCTATTTAAATCAGTCAATTATAAAAAGAAATAATACTTTTTATAAGGAGCATTGGGCCCATTTGCAACAATCAGCACATCAAATACATATAACGTTGGTATGTAGGGAGCTGACAAGTACCGCACCCCCCACCAGGCGACACAATCACCACGACCTCCGCTACACTTAAAGCCGAGAAAAGGGACGAGATATGGATCAAGTTTGTGACACCTTCTGAGCATTTGCCTTCACGCACATACTCGACCCCATGGGACTGCGGTTCTCCGCGTCATGAAGGGAGTGTCCATATTAATTACACTTTACTTAATTGGGCAGCAAGACTCGTGATGAAAGAGTGCGAAGTCTTTCAACGCATCTCATAGATGGACTCGCACAATCAACCACTAGAGTGACCGAAACGCACAGTTGGCAGCCCAGTAATGCGCTAAGGACTGAAATTTTGGTCGAGGTTAACCTTATACAATCGCTAAACTGTCTGCATACAGTTTCCTCAGCTCAATTTTGTGGTTTCCCCCAATAATTATCACCAGATCATCAACGCTACCGCTGACTCCTCCAGGATTTCTCGACTGCCCTCAAGCAGCGAACCCGCAGGTTCGATATGCAATTTATCGCCACAAATAGATCACTGGTAACCAATAATAGGGAAATCCGATCGCCCACATTTCGTCGTAATTTGAGGAAGCCAGCAGACACCATCGCGGTACAAAATGCGCTCAAAGCAAATAAAAGCGACCCACGTCAGCATTTAATTAAATACTTCGGTGGAATTCGATCATTTCACCATAAGCGTTACACAAGCCACTAATTCAGCAAGCCTTAAAAGTCGCCACTTGCGCTACCAAGTCACCACTGCGGGTTTACTTATGTGCATGCATAAAATAAGTCAAAAATTTCCAAAATGGAAGCACACATACCCGAACTCTTTAGCGCAAATTTGAAACCAGGCGTAGCAACGACCACACCGAAGCCCGACAATTCATATATGCCGCTATACACACGAAAAGGGTATTGGATATGAACAAAGCAAAATAGTTACCATAGGAAAAATACTATACAGAAATTTTTGCAAACAAATTTAGGTATGGCACTTGTACGTGACTTTAAATACGGCGTTATGAGTTTCATGATCCTAATTGCACAGGCCAGTTAAGAATACGTGCATTCCTAGATTCTCTCACTATTAGATTTTTAGGCAAATTTTAATTAATATATTTTATACAAGGTCGCAACTGTGGCGTCTCGAGGCTCCCTTGAGGGCAAAAGAAGGCGGAATGCAAGGATAGAATACATATATTCACCAGACAGAGGGAAAAAGGCTGCTGGCATGGTCCGCAGGCCAGCCCACGCAGCTAGGGCAATACGGCCACCTCTGCGACCTTGACAGAAACCAGCAGTTCTAACAAACAAAGTACTACAGCAGCAATGGAAAATACCGCAATAATTTGGCATTCATTTTTCTTTGACCTCAACTTTTGGACGAGAGGCAGGAACACAACGTGAATCTCCCGGCGTCGACAATGGCCATTGCGCAACCTTTACCTCGCCATCGGTCCATCTTTTTGTATAAGACAATAAATGTTTCTCAGAACATTCAACCTTCTCGTATTAGACATGGACGCGGAGGCGGGGAGACGAATGAGGAAATCCCTGCAAATGTAGCCTATGCTAATAATGCGTGTGGTATCTGGCACACACTCAGCTGTGGACAATGAAGGACTCGGCTAGTTACTTATACTTAACCTAAATGCAATGTAGCTGCAATTTAACATGGCAATAAAAGTACTCAGCACAAGTGATTTTGCGTTTGTTGCCTGTCCAGCCCTAAGCCTCGTCTGCGGTCACTTGGATGGTGTTTCCACCTTCGTCGATGGGCTGGTCTCTAGGCCACGCTAGTAGTTTCAATCATTTTCGCGTGTCAAGCATGGTTATTTAGATGATGAGGGTAACCAAATTTTGGGCACACCCCTCTGTAATATTTTATTATAGGTATAGCATTCATCGATAGGCAGATTCTTGTGCTTACTGTTGGCACTTAGGTTTTGAATGTCCATGTTCTTTTTGAAGAGACATGTGTTCACCGTTTATTTTGTGCGAATATGCCATTCTTTTAGGTTAGTTAGATTTGGATGGTTTTTTGCTTGACGTTAACTTCCCTCATTATGATCAGCGGTGTCACTGCTGCTGATGATACGGTGGACCGTACGCCTGACAAATCATCCTCCTCTTCTGCGATTCCCTATGATTCGAGGTTTAATGAATTAGATAAAAATAATCACAATGATAGTCTACCTGTCCGTGGGGGTCTGCAGAGATCTGCAGCAGGCGGGTGGCTTTGGCCCCCATAAACTCCACGTTCAGGACACCGCACGCGTGGTGAGCCTTTAGTTTTGTGTGCGAACACGTAGCACAGTGAGGTCAGCCGAGACTGAGTCATTACTAACATTCACACCGCTGCAAGCCTGGATGGTGCACGGATTATGAGGGCGCTTTCATATCATACCAACACATGAACTCCTCTTCACCCGCCACAATCAGCACAGTCGGTAGTCTCAAGCATACCGATTAATTGTCCTGGGTGAAGCAGCGTCAACACGAATATGCATTTGTGCCTCAGACGTAAGCACTACCAATCCACTTTCCCCTTGCGAATGTGACGCTGTCCCAAGTGACGGCGTCATGCATTGACTTCGCTTTCGAGGACCATTAATGCTCTCTAATCCAGCACAAAATGCAGCACTTTCCGCAACTAATAGTCAGGCTTCTTTCGACAACCCGATTTCATTAAATCCTCCCTGATTCCACTTTGTGGCATGATCGGAGGGCACACTGGCCTAAAAGTAGGGTCACGTGAATAAAGGTGGGGTCCAAATTGTCTCTTGTAGGTAACGTTTTGCGTCTTTTCACCCTAACCAGCTCGCTCCGACTTCTGTGCTGTCCAGCCATATTGCTTAGCTATGCTGTGTAGATACGATGAGGAGATGTCAAGCAATCACTTGGTTGACGTCTTTGCTGATGGACGCACCGTACACATCAGCGTTACACCGTTTTCCTTTCGTGAATAGCAATTCTGCCAAATGCGGAAATGTGGTCATTGATTAAAAAAGAGACGTCACTATCAACCTTCTGCCTGTGGTCTCAACAGATTTACACATCAGCGACAGATGTCTCTCTGATCTCTGGCTAAAATTTGGCCTCCAACATTAGGACTTTCACTAGCCGTCCTTTAGGCTAAGGTTGGCTTGCAACCAGCACCACAAGGTATTCCCATGGTAGTAGCGAGGCCACATGGTTGCATTGCGGCGAATGCGTCACCAGCGTTCAGGCGGACAAAGAGGCTACTTGCGTGACCTGAAGACTAAGCCGTGGAGACTAAGCGATGTGCGTACTCAAAGGTGGATTTAATTTAGTTTCTAAAGCATTGCAATGCCTTCCACGGATCCTAATCTAAATGCTGCATGTTAGACTTGGAGCAGCAGCTTATGGAATGCTATAACAATTTCACAATTTTGTGGATAATTTTGTAATGCGCGCTTACATTATTGTATGCTCCACTTCTCACAAGGGTAGATAAAAAATGCTGCGAAATTAGCGCCAATCGCCCCCCATTATTTTGCAATTATTTTGTGTAAGCAGTAAGAATGAGCCTTGTCAAACTCTGATCAGGCACATGCACATTCAACAAAAAGCTGCCTTCCTGATAGATGGCGTACTACAAACAATTTACTTTGTATTACTTCGATAATATTCATGCAGAGCATGAGACAACCACATTCCACCACATGGGATGGAGAACCGACTCCACGATTCGAAAAGTGATGTTAGCACAGTCAGAAGTGCTATTTCTGACGTTGTAAATACCGCTTCGTTCCTCTCGGTGTCCATCAATTGGATGCCTGTGAAGGGTAGATGCAGGCTTCATTGTCAAATTAAAAGTGGACTGCATAGCTCAAACTGATGCAGTGTAGGTGTCTGCACTGGTGCATTTAGGCAGGTGAAATTAGAATCAATGAGAGGAGCACTAATGAGACCTTTTACGACCACCACCTCCAACAATGCTGGCAGATGTTAGCACGAAGTATTTGTTGCTGGGTTCACTGGACTGCCTCCGCCTTACTTCTTTCCTCTCTTTCTTTAGCGTGCCAAACAGCGATGGCTTCCAAGTAGTTGAACCTCACTTGGGATCGTGGCATATTCTCCTCATCCCTGCAGTGTTTACCCAAGTGGTTTCCTGTGAGGCTTAGCAACTAAGGCATGGAGGAGGTCAAAAATTCGTCAAAAAGAAATACACCTCCTTCCTGTGATGCTCTTTTCCATGTGACCTTTTATGATTCCACACTTTAAAATACAGTTCCTTAGCTCGACATTGTAGGAAGAAAACGTGGCAAATGGTGCTGAGGTCCTTTCTCTTCCCATAACTTGTGGAAGGCACCAATGCAAATCGACGACAAGGCCAGTCTGCAATCGGCAATTTCGCGACTCCCCCTCAGCAATTCCAACTAAACAGCACAATGATTTCACTTTCGATGGAACAATGGCCTGCTTGTGGTTGTCATCTTCCTAAGTCTCATTCTCTTTCTACAGTCTCGGGCTCCGAAGTGGCAAAAAATAAGAGCACTTTAGAGGGCTCACACAAATGTCTTGCTTCAAGTTATTCCAGCTTAACTGATTCATCTCTTCATTCATTTACTGACCCGATGCACTCTCTGTCACCAAAGCATTCAGCGCAGTACTACAAAGATCTGCCTTTACTTATCCAACCACCCAAAAAAGCAGCGTAGCAACTCAACGACTACAACGCATTCCAAACAAGTCATTCCATGCCTCACTCACACCATTCTCACCTCAGTTACCCAACAAAATAAGCAATGAAAATAAAAATAGATATCATCTACGTTAAATACACAAAGAATACAATCACACGATTTGTCTCTCGCCTGCCACTCTCAAGTCTTTTGCACATCACGTCGTAAAAGCTCCATTCCAACAAATCTGACCAGTTGGTAAAGTTCCCTCCATGGCGCCTAATGCACCACAATCGCCAATTCGTCTGCACAGTAGCCAGCGGAGAGCCGTCCAAGCCACCAAGGCTCTGAATGAATCGCGCCAGACTATCCACCTCACTTGACTCATCTTCCTCCGCATTTATAATCACCGCAATCGACAATGTTTGATGAGGTGCATGCGATTCCATGGTGGATGCAAAATCATCCCTCAGAAGGCGCGAAGCATCCGCCAAATAGATTATGCAGTCACAGCAGTTATGTCCATCTCGGTCTCCTGCAAATGCTGCCTCTCTAAAAACAAAACTCTTACCTCTTTCAGCCGAATGAACAGAAAAAGTGCAGCCATGCATACCAACAATGCGCGTGTGAGATCGGTACTTGATCATCGAAAGGTAACCGAATAGCGGGATGTTGGATGCTTCCATCCGCAGTGCGAATTCCTCCTCCGGCATCGCTCTTACATTATGATCTGGCATAATGCTAAAGTGTGCAGTTCTCGGGGCTTTGCCACGAGCAGGCGCCGAAATGAAACGCTCATAAGAGTCACTTTGCTCCTTCTAATATCGAATGGCTTCAGTAGCGTTTTGAAAAGAGGTAGGTGAGGACTGTGGGAGGAGTAGCTGGCAAAGACGTTTGTCTAACCAACTCCACCGGTTAATGTGATCATATATGAGGGTGGGGAATGGACATGTTGAGAGGATCCACCGCCAACTTGGAATGCTCTCGCATACATTCACCAAATCCGGCACATCAAGAAATCCACAAACTCGCAATGCCAATTCAGATCGAAGATGGGTGATTTTACGCTGTGAACTATCTTCTGCCTGAAGCATCAAGAAAATGCACTATTATGACTGGAAATGGAAATGGCACGAGCAAAATTTGGTGCGAGACAAACAAGTAGACGAGTTCAATGCGGGAAATGACAAATGAGATATGCGGCAAACAATTGAAGGCTACTGTAACTCACCATTACTAAAAGGTGCTAGCATAGGCGATTTGCATGACAACGATCCAAAAAGTCACACCTTGAGGCTAGCACATCGGTTCTCTCCGTATTGTCCAGTTTCAAAGTCACGTGCGCACGACGTCTGCACACTTCTTCCTCGTATAACTATGAGGCAAGAATTAATTCAACATCACAGTCTGCGCTACGTCAACTTATTCCAACAATGACATCAGTGCTGTTGCATCTCACTAAACATAGGCAACTGCTTCATGTGACAGCAAACCATTCCTCTGGTGGTCGTTGTGCCATAGATTTGCTACTTGTTGCGAAAACGATTGGGCTTACCTACCGCAGAAGAAAACATTGTGTAAACGAAATGATGAGCTGCAAAATACTTTTGAAACAGGTAGAATGCGACACTGTGATGAGAGGTTTAATCAAAACGAATCCTATCATCAGCTGCATAGATATACCTTATTTGTCTGTTCCATGAGCCAAAGCGACAGCTCAACAAGAACTCATCAAAAGTTTTAACTCTCTTCTCGCTTCGGATCTATTCACACCTCCATGACAATGCGCTTCAAGCTATAGACATGATACACATTAAGCAACAGTTAAGGCACTCATCTCAGCTACAACCGTTTCATGCTCCCACTTTTGACTACCACTTGGGTTTACTCCCTGTCCCGATGTGCAGTCACGCGTATATAAGGCTCAAACAATAAGCCAACTCGTCATTTTCCTTAAAGTACTGTGTATTCTATGGAAGATGTTGTGGAGTGCCCCAATTTGCGATTATTTCTATCACTTTTATCGCTCAAGCACCTAATGTTTCGGATTGCAAAACATGTTCCGAAATTCCAAAATTTAGATACCAAAATTAGTCTTCGAGGAGAGTGTGAACCTTGTTTCTCTTAATAGCGTCCAATCTTCCTTTTGTGACTGCTTATTCCCAGTAGGCGCTTCGTTGCCCAAAAGTCGGTTTTGTCAATGAAACGATTCAAATCTGTGAGCGAGTGAGAAAAATAATGCAGGCTTCATGGACTAGCCATGATTGTGTCACTTATATCGCAAGCCGCCCTACCCTTCCACCCATTAGTTTCACAAACTAATCCATCAGGTGCTTGCATTATTTACGCTGGTGTGCACAGTAAAAAATTGATTATAAGGGCATAATGTGATAGCGTATTGCTCAAACATTTTAGCAGACAGCGTTGTTCTCAAATGATGAGTAACTCGACAATTTGGTTCTCTAATCACACAAAAATAACTGCTTACTTAATTCGCATAGAAGTGAAAAAGTAGACTGACGGTTAACCATAAAATGGCCTCAGGAAATGGTCACGCAAGACTCGAATTCACAACCATTCAAGTCGTGTGTAAGCAGAACGAGTTCAAAGGCGCACAAGTGGATGTCTCAATTAACCCTTTCTCAGGTTGATTGCAAACACTCCTCTCCCACATGATTCTCTCAATCCGAAAACATGTCTTTAACGCATCCTCTTTTGCCTCTAGCACGTACAAATTCCATCGGGAATAAAGCAGTCATACAAATGAAAGTGAAGCACGCATTCTTTCAGGCAGACTACAAGAAACACCATCTCTTGCGTGAATTCTAACCATGAACACCACCACATAGATAGCTCTGCTCAATTCCACTTGGAACCCAGATATACCGGAAATTCCACATTCTACTTCAGCACCTGCCAAACAAATGCTTGGATGACTGATGTAAGCGAACATCTGGACCCATTTAAGTCAACAAAATCAAGTTCAACTTCATCATTCACCTTAACCTAAATTCACTTCGTTACTTGGTCAAAAGTAACCCACAAGTGAGGTCAACAATTGGCATCATTGGGACAAGACCAACTCGTCATTCCATTCCAACCCCTCACTTACTCCTACTTTACCGTGTTTAACCCACAACACAAATGGCACGGCAGCGTCCATTGGGTTTCTATCCCACTAACTTCCCACATTCACTAAGTTCTTACAAGCTTGCTTGATAAAAACCAGCTTTGTAATCAAAGAGCACCATTGTGCAAAATCCTTGATATACATCAGGGAAATGCAAGCGGGATTATGTAGGGTAAATTATGAACGACACCAATAACAATGGTCCCAACGTTGACTCGGCTGTAGAAAAAGTGTCGACTCACTTTCCCACTTACGCATTTTAGCACGATGATTGGCATGAGTTTAATTTAACGTCGTCAACAAGGCTCAGTAACTCACTCAAAACAAAATAATCCAACCCTTTTCCTTAAGACAGGGCTTCAGGCCTCACCAATTTTGCGCCGGGACGGGAAGGTGCGGTTTTAACGCCCTCACAGTTTCTCAAAGCCTTTCAACACCAAGCGCGTATGATAGTCCTGTTCCAATACAAAAAAGTCGGCGTATATCCTAATACACTGGCATAGGTGTGGACATTTATCTTCCCTAAATATGCAGCTCCTTCAATCTACTGAAGACAAATGAAAACAGAGGAATTCAAAGCATATTTGTCTGTTATCCAAAATCGAACAACATCAGGGATCCGCGACAATCCTCAACACCCTGTAACGACCGGCTAAGCAAGACTGTGAGACACTATTGTCCTACCTGCCTGGTCCAGCACAACGTCCAACTCAAGGTAAGTGGTAACGGCGTAGTCACACTTGGAACTGGGCTATGGCAGTCAAAAACCTTCTATTTGTTAGCATGTTAGGCTCATCTCAAAAATGAGTTACCTCCACCAAACCTCGTGGCACATGAATCATTTTTCACATCCAACGATACTTGAAGCGAATCTAACCTTAGGCGAACAAATCATAAGTGAATGTATGGACTAACGGCACTGAGTAGGCACAGTAGCAAATCAACAACCATAGGTAGCGCCAAAAGCCACAGAGGCCAAAAGTATAAAGTGAGCCGAGGAGTGACAGAACAGCCTCGTTTCCATATCGAGGCATTTTATTCAAAAAACAACCGTGCACTACGTAACTAGTAATGGGTAGCTATCTCTATGCTCATGCACAGGTCCTCCAACATCACCACAGTCGCTACTTATTTTCGACAAATAAGCAATCCAACGAAATGGGAAAGCCGCACAATTAATCACTTGGTCTAAATCGACAGGTCAAAATAGTAAAGGTATTAATCGTGCCCCTTAATGCTCAGAAATGTCACACTAATTCCATACTGTCAAAATTGGCTACCTTATGCGTTAAATCCACTATCCAAAGGGAAGTGTACACTTTAATTTACATCACGCACAAAAATAAGTGTACAGCCGCTAAGTCCAGTCCACAACACTCAGCTAGAAACGCATGTCGCAATACTTCAACTTAGTAGACACAAAATGGGGTGGAAACGAGGCATGGATTAATAACAAGATTAGTAACAAATACGCACTCACCTATGCTGACCACGGATTCGCAAACACTAACAGATGACACACGAAGATACAATGCGCGCCTGCCATCCTTGAACTTGATTTCTGGTAAATATTAATCCACATTGTAAAACAAAATTTCCAAAATTAAATTTTAGCAAATTTGATCTGCAAATATTACTTCGTTGTACTTTCATATTTGGCGTAAGTGTTGGTATTTAAGCGCCGGAAATCCTAAAGTATTTCTTATGTCTGCTACGAGACATTTGTGGGTGTCGCCGGGCAAAATTAAACGTCTTCTTTTAACCATTCTTTTAAACGTAGTACGCGCTATGAGGCACTGTTGGTTGCCACTTTCTTAGTAAGTAAAATGATACCGGAGAAGACTCCCACTTCGCGGCCTATGAGCATCTTGAACGGGGAGACACCAGCCGATGCGTGAACTGTAGACATGTACGCGAGGAGAGCGCATTCCCGGCTTAAATCCCAATCATCAGACTATGCATCTTTGGTAACAGCCTTTAGAAGTCCGATTAGGGTGCAAATTTGTTCTTTCTACCAGGCGTCATGCACGTCTTTGCGATCCTGAGGGTTCTGCATAGTTCAGTGAAGAGTCGGCTTCCGAAATTAGGGACTTGATCGCCATGGACTGATCCGGGCATTCCGTATTGACAGATCCAATGACTGAAGGAGACTGACGCTACCATTTCGGCGTCTTACGATTTCGTGGGTTGCACTTCGGCTACTTTCGTGAAGCAGTCAACCATAACAAGAATGTATTGGTTTCCCCTCTTGGTAAGTGGCAGAGGACCTATAGTGTCTATACCCACTCTTTCACCTGAGGGAACCGGAGACATGGGTTCCAGGGTCGCAATCGCTGTGGAATGGGGCTTCTTGAAACTGCTGCAAGTGATGCAGGTTCGGCAGAAGTCTACCACGTCTGGGGAGAGAAGGCCACCGGTATCGTTAGCTCGAGGCCCCCACCATCTTTTACTCGCCTTCATGACCTGATCGCTCGTGCAACTCCTGAAGGACCGTTTATATCAAAGAACCTGGAACAACTAGGCGCTTGGAGAAACGCGGCGTCTTCTTGGTACCATAAAACCTCATCTTCCGCAGTAGGCTTATACGGGAATGCCAAGTGCCTCTCGTATGCCAGAGCCGTGTCAGAATCAGAATTCTGCGTGTTTCTCCTCTGGTGTTTAGTTTGCTTGCTTAAAAATAGGGTTCTCACTATACCGCTATGCCTTTCTGCTGAGAGAGGTCTGCGGGATAATGCATCCGCGTTGCCATGCTAGTTCCCTTTTCTGTACTGCACTGTAAAGTCATATTGTTGCAGTTCCTCGTACCAGCATGCAACCAAACGGTCGATCTCCTTCATTGGCTAACCAGGTCAGCGCCTAGTAGTCTGTCCTCATTATGATCTGTCTCACTATAAGGTAGTGCTTGAAGTGTCGCACCATTGTGTAGGTGGCAAAACGTTCACGTTCTGTTGCACTCTTCTGTCTCATTTTTTTGCTGGGTCTGGCACTAGCATAGGCAATGACGTGTTCTCGGCCTTCTTTGTCGCTCTGTGAAAGTGCATCATTCACGGCCACGTCACTGGCGTCCGTGTTAAGTACAAAGGGTGGCGCGTTGATCTCGACGTTTGGTAAAGCCGGAATCGGAGCGAAACGGAGCGGAGCAGAGCGTTTACTTTAGTTCTTTGAAGGCTTCGTTATGTTTGCTCTTCCACTTAAAATGATTTTTCGCCTGCTTCTCGGTTAGCTTCTGCAAGAGACTGACGATCTTAGCAAAGTTTTTAACCAAAGGTCTATAACAGTTTGCAAACAGAGGAAGTTGCGGACTTCTGCTTTATTGGTTGCTGTTGGCCAAGTTCTCACTTGTCTTGTACGGGCTTCCATGACCGCCATTCCGTCTGACGAGACCGTATGCCCCAAGATGGTGACCAAACGCCTTTGAAAATGGCACTTCTTTAGATTCAAGGTTAATCCTGCACCCTGCAGACAGTCCAGTGCTAGTTTGAGATTTGCGTTGTGCTCGCGAATTTCTCTCCCGAAAGCAAGGGTGCCATCGAGGTAGATTATGCAATGCTTTGGGAAAAGCCCAATCAGCGCTGTCTGCATCAAGCGCCGCAAAGTAGCTGCAGCGTTGCACAGTCCGAAATGCATTGTCTACGATTCGAAAAGGCTGTTGGGCACTATGAAAGACGTCTTCTCTCTACCGGTGTCTGCTGCTTCTACTTGCCAGTATCCGGATTTTAAGTCTGGTATAGAGGACCACTTTGATCCATTCAGGGAATCCAAGGGGTCATTAATATGCGGTAAGGGGAAAGCGTCTTTATTAGTTAAGGTATTTAATTATCTGTAATCGATACACAGCCGTAGACTACCGTCGCTTTTCTTTACTGGTGCGATTTGGGAAGCTCACGGTGACTTGGGTGGCTCTGTAATTTCATCTTT
>JADWOT020000002.1:17669253-17788008 GCA_036345935.2 Taenia hydatigena | reverse complement strand
TATTATTGTCTGCTTGAATGAAACAGCGATGAGGTCACTTCGATCGCATGGATTGAAAGAGAAAAGAGTGTATCAATTCTACCACCAAAGCTATACGACAGGTACTGGAATGGAAGCTTTCATTTTCGTTTAGGGAAAAGCAGGGAACTTAGAACAGATGATTACTTAAGGAATTATGGAATGCGACGCAATGCGACTTCTCAAGTTGCGAATGAAATGTGGCACATGCATCCACCGAGTTCAGTAAGCGTCCTGTCTCCACATTCCTCATGCCATAGAGGCGAAAGGAATAGCTTTTTTTTTCTTAAATGTCAGGCCATGGCACAAACTGATCCACGTAAACAACGTCCCCCTCAACCAACACTAGTCCTTCTAAAACCGTAATGCCTACGCCTTCAATGCATTCACTCAATATTTCATCATCGCGTGCTGCAATTTAGAGTCATGCGAAGCTTAGATTTTCTTCCTATTGGTAAGGCAGTGCAAATTCATGCTTCATTCCTAATGAAAATAAGAAGGATGAAAATACCGCATGTGCTACAACCCTTTTATCGAACTTTTCAGGATTCTCATGGCAGCATTTCTCTTCCCCATATGTCGCACATTGAATCAGTATCCAACTGGTCAGTAGGGGCCAAACCAAGCACTTTGCTGCTTCAAATCTTTTGTCGGTCGCTTTGGAAATAAAAGCTTCGTTTCAAGCATACTTGCGCAAAATTTCATGTACTTCTGCAAGCAACATTTCATGTTTGGGTAACCACTTTGCTCAGCTATATGCGAAAAACATAGCAATACATTCAAATGTTAAAAAACCGACTCAATTTCTTTGCAGGGAGAAAACTGCACGAGAGAATGAGATAAGGAAATGATATTAGGCGCTTCCATGTAATAATCCAACTGTCAAAAAATAACCACAAAATGTTGCATCGAATGATTTTAATAGGACAGAAGAGCAAGCACTCTGATTAACAGCCCAACTAAACTGGAGGGGACAGGCATGAACAGAACCGTCTTCATCACCTCCTTGTCTACAAGGAGATGCGTCCCTACAAAGCCACATCTGTTATTGGCAACGAAGTAGGCTTTGGGTTTGAACGAGAGAAGAAGGACTGCCGCTGCAGACAACACTAGAAACGTTAAGCGAGAAATCAAGGGACCATTTGATGACTGTTTTGGATGCGTAAGATGCGTTCAGTGAACACGAATCTCGTGATGGATCGTCAGGACTGTATGAGGCGCAAGAGTGCTCCAGAAACGCATACCTCCAGCTTCTGTTTACACTCCAAGTGCTGCCAATGTAGGCTGCCTTCCGTAGTCAGTCTGCTCGCCTAAATGGTTTAAAGACCAAGAGAAAAAATTAATTATAGAGAACTTGCAGTATGCTTTGTATAAGCTCATTTGTTTCAATTATCAATACTAGTTAAGGTTTTGAGCACGCACTTGCCTTCACAAGCTCCTAAGCCACAAGTCCTTCTTTCAACTTCAATGCACCAAATCGCTCTAATGCTTCAGCAACCGGTAAGCTCGACGGTCCCTGCTTTCAAAAAAGGGTTTAGTTATTTCTCCGAGCATTGTTAATGCAAAGCATGAACTCCTTCCTCGAACAATCATGCTCATTAATTACATGCTTCATCTCGTTCTTAAAATCACGAGTCTCAAGTTTACTGGACGTGTTTCAATGAAGCTGCAGGCATCTCTCCCCCATCCGTCGAATAATTCTTCACAGTGGTTCCCGCGTCATTATTTTCGAACTTCCAATTTGGCGCACGAAATTTAAGGCTGCTTAATGCTTTAAGCACAGTTTCGTCTTACCGCCAATCATCGCAGCTCGCACTTATGCAGGGGACTGCTGTTGTAGGTGGCCGAATCAACCGAGCTGATAGTTTTCAAATCGAAAGGGCTCGAAATATTGTCGACGTCCCATCAAGACACTAAGTTTATTAGTGTGCACTTGTTATAAACCCGTCCTGTCGGCAGCTCTTGTAAAAGGTGCTGATGCTTTCCTTAGTCTGTTTTCGCCCGTCGAGCCTTCCCGTGTGTTGACAGTAAGGCGACCTTTGAAATCAGCATCGTTGGTCTTGACAACCAAGTTGCTCTGTTGAACATGGTGAGTCAGCTTCGCGCCTTCCAAAGCAGTTGGCTGTGGCAGCTTTTGTTGAGAATCTCAGGACGTAAGCAGTTATTTACACCAGGCTCAACTCTCTTTACTGGCGGGTGAGAACAGGCTGACGTCTACTGCATGTACTGTGCACAGCAAGTACACGAAGCAAACTTTAGTCGCTTTCATTCTACTTTTTGTTTATGAGACGATGTAAAGAGAAGGAGAATTGCAGCATTCAAATTACCTTTTAAACTGGATCTGATTGTAATTCCGAACTTTGATTACAATGCCATAGAAAATTTCTGCTGCCTTTTCATTTATTCTATTAATGGGTCTGATCGACTGGGTAAAATTTGACCTCCGTTTCTGCTGCCCATCCATTTCGATACCCCATTAACCCCTTTGCTTACGTCTAGCTACGTAAGTGACATTCAATCGATTCTGAGTAAACCATTAGCGTGCAAAAGTAGGGCGTAGAGCCTAGCGCGAATAGCTGCGTACATCCTAAGAACCTCCAAAAAAATCACAGTCAACTGCTTTGTAAGGCGCAAGGGTGACTCACCATTTTTAGCAGCGCATGTTGGTTATCAAGATCAACGATGCTGATGTCGAAGGTCACCTTATTATCCGGTTCATCAACACACGAGAAAGCTCGACGGGCGGAACAGAAACCACTGTGAAGAAACACTCGGCGGACTGAGGAGTGCTAATTGCAGCTTCACAGACACACGTTCAGTAGACGTTAATCTCGTAAAACTAGGAACAAGATCGTGCATGTAATTAATGGCCACGATTGTTGGCGGCAGGCGCTCATGCTTTGCACCAACATCCGCCATTTTATATGCAGCGATTAACGATGCTCGAAGAAATAACTGAGCACATTTTTCAAAGTATGGCCAATGGAGATCACTGGTTACTGAAGCATTAAAACAATTTAATGCATTGAAGCTGAAGAAGAGACTTGTGGCTTAGGAGCTTGTATTAGACAAGCGCGTGCATAACACCTTCATTAACTATGGTAATTGAAGCATTTCGCTTCGGTATCACAACTATGCCATTACAAGTCACACTCCAATGTTTGAAAGGATGAGTGTGTGTATTGCCATTTGCATTTCCCTTCCTAAATAAAATTGCGAATTTGTATTGCTTCAAGTCATCATTCCGAAGTAAAATCGGCTAGTCTATCTCCGACATTGTAGTTACTATTCAGCTAACGCCCAATATCCCGTTCTCACTGCGGACATCCTCGTAATCAGGCAGTTTGTCAGGTTATCTAACCACTGTCAAGGTTGCAAGGAGATCATGCTGTACTACACTAACTGCCAGCATTTTATTGACTGTGGCTTTTGCTCAAGCGATGGCGTGTTTACCAAGGCTGATTCACTAACGTCAGTAACTAATATAAACCATGGAGTGCTCGATTTGAAGTTGGTTAATGCTTACATCGTGCGGTGCGGACTATTCGTTTCAGTTCTTTGGACGTCTCAACACGCTCTCTTACTTGGGGGTTCATTCTACCTGCATTTCAGTCAAGTTACGCTGGAAGCCTTCGGTCTCGGCAAAATCCTCGACAAAAATACCTCATGAATGGACTTAGGTGGAAAAAGAGCTGCATCATTTGCACTGACGTGACGGATAGTTATGGACGGCTTTTGCATTGCGCTTGATACAGAGCTACAGACGACCTTTCAGGCCAGTTTTGGAAAGTTAGTCGATTTCGCTCTGCAGATATCGGCCTCAATGCTGGAGCTCCTGCTGCCATCCTCTTCTCCTCAACTGTAGGCAATCTTAGAAATGCTGAAGCAATCTCAATCATGTGATCAAGTTGGAAATGCATTTAGGTTTACCATTAATTCAGCTACATAAAAGTCAGAAGGAGCCTGCACGGAACTCCTTCTAGCTTGTCGTATGCTTGTAAGAATGAATGGGAGTTGTTTGCGAGCAAATGGGATCAAAAATGAAGGGCTGACATGATGTTAAAGCATAATGCAGTGAACCACAATACAATGGTTTTAAGCTAATCGCTAGTTGAGAACTTTGTAGCGCAGGACCGTAAGCAGCCCACAACGCTTCCTCGATTCATCGCAAACTTGACTAGATGGTAGGAACAGATGGTATTCGCGTCACGTGGTAGATCAACCACAATGATTTGTCAAACGTTGTGTGTGAACAGGACAGATATCCATCCAAGGACTCTTCGTAGGAGGGAGTTACAGGCGACTTGTTCTACCAAAAGCTGGGAGATTTTCGTATGCTTTACGGCACTATTGTCTGCTTATAGCAGAGGGTATAAGAAGTCTGGAACAACAGTAAAAGAATCGCTTTGGGCGAACAATGCTCCTAAGCTATGCTGAAATGCATTCCAGCGGGACTTCGGAAGCATGCTAACAAAATTAACGTAAAAGCCCTGCTTTAGTATTTGCTCCGTTGCTACGCCAATTCGCTACATTAATGAAACGTAAACCTTAGTTTAGATTGTTTAAAAACACATTTGTGAGGCATTTTTTAAATAATGTGCAACCTTTTTGTCTGCCACATGGGTAAATCAAAAGACCATCTAGGATAATGTAAGCAATACGGAAGTAATTTGATTTATTCAAGCTAGAATTTGACCTAAAAGGGATCTAATGGAACAGTAAGTTGTAGCCGAATTGGAAGGCATAGCTGGTATAAGTTTAATGAGTTTCAGCCATTTGAACGGCCGTAGATGCAATGCATCCAACACGTAAATAAAATCGGAGAAACGAACAAATGTTAACCATTGGGCCTACGTTCCACTTGCAACTGCTATCACACTCATTCTACTTACGATTTTTAAGTCAAAATTAAGGGGCCTAAATGGTTGTGTTCAGATTACTGATTGATCGCCATCGCTTTTTGAGAGAAACGCCTAATCTTATTCACACACCTCCAAGTTAAGCGTCAAGTTATCTCAGCGATGAAGGAAAATCTCCAATCGAGAAGTAAATAAGGCCAGAACTCATCACTAGATCAACTGACAGAGCTGACGAAAGCATAGGGAATGAGGATTGGGCTAATGATTGCATTTGGCTGTGAATAATTTAGAGATATTTAACTACTTTTTCCTGCGTTACACGTAAGATAAGCCTACAATGTGCCCTTGCAAAAGCATTGCTGAGTGACCACTGGCAGCCAACCATGGCAATGACTATCAGAGAATGCAATACACAAATCCTCAAAGTAGGTAAACACGGGCAGTTTATTCTGTGCCTCCAGCAGGGCATATTTTCACGCCTCAAATCTGCAGTAGCCCAGAATTTCATCAAGTCAACTGTAAAAGGCGACCGTTCGACTGAGTGTCTTGGTATTTGTGTGACGCAGAGCCAACAGCGAAATGCTTTTATCTTAGCAAGTGGCTTGTTAGGTGTCACATCAGTTAGGCAGTTATAAGCGCAAGTAAGACTGTGAAGGCCAATTTCCCAAGATTTCTTAACTGAGACTGAGCGCGTTTACTGCACTGCGGCATGTGCATTAAATCGAGCCATTTATTGGTCGTTGAGGTGCTTGTCAGACCATTGTGGGGCTATGATTAGTGCGAATGCAGGGGAGACGAGAAGAAAATTTAAGAGGCAACGACAAAATTGAGACAATGGCCTTGTTTGTTGCATACCGGGAAAGCATTCGCTAAAAGATAGCGGGCGCCTTTTGGTGTGGTATTTTGGAGACAGAGTAGGAATGGAAGAAAAATAAAAAGGCCAACTCAAGTCGGTAGAGTAGAAGGTGCCAATTAAACAGATTAAGCAAGCCTCGCGCCTGCATGCTTTGTGCATTGAATTGAACATTCAACAATTTGAGAATTCTGACACCGGCGTTACTGCAGCGAACTACCTGCAGTTTAAATGCTCAAGGTTTAAACGCACTCATAGACAGTGGAGCTATCAAGATGCAACCGGTATCTAAAAATCAAAACACTTGGGCATGAGAGAAATTAATCTAAGCACAGATCAAAGGTTCATACAACTATTATACTACTTATTTTACAAACTTTTGCAAATTACTATGTTAACCAAAGTATGCAAAAAATAAACAAAAGCATAACAACACCGCATCGCTCGTGCGTGTGTTTACATTTTACTAAAAATAGTAAGTGAGGTGCATTGCAAAATTTTTTTAAAGGATGAGCAGAAGGGTCTGGAAATGGCCAACTTACCTGAAAACACACGTAAATTGCAGGCAGAATAAATAAGCAACTGCTTGAGCTCATCAATTCATATTTTAGCACATATTTTCAGCAGACTTGAGTTAAAACCTGTCTTTGTGTCTTTACAACTCATAGTATCGCCTAAGCGGTGTTTGCGCCCCACTTGGCAAGAAGTCAGTTTTCTAAGAATATTTCGATACTACTTGTAGTCGCCAGTAAAAAACATTTAGGTAGAGCATTTAAAATCGATTCCACTTTGTCTTAAGTATGCAGTTAGACAGCATATAACTAATCATCAGCGAATTTTAGCCGATAGACACTTCGTTCTCACTTTCAATCCTCTGATCTGCATCAAGACTAATATCAAGCATGGGATTATTGGGTAGCAAATTAGCCCTGACAAAATCACAATCCAGGATTGGGAAGTCAAAGTAATCAAGTACGGCATGCAATTGCATGATTGGTTGCCGATCCACTTATCCAGATAAAATCCTACACTAAAGAACGATTGATGGATGTTATACTTAACTCTACACAACTGGGGTTGGTCAAGTATATTTGCACACTCTGCAGTGTAGCTGTCGCTGAATGGCTATTCTTCAGAGTCCCGTGTAATTGTTGTTAGCGCATTCACCTGTGATTCTAAATCAAGTGCGTTTGAAAACGAATTAATTCCATTTTAAACACTGCCAGGCTACCGATCACAACTACAGTTTTGAGCAATTCGAATTACATTTGAACCAGTATTGCCTTCCATAAGTTTAAAGGACTTCGGTTTACAGCCATTATCACACACTTTGTCTTTAGGCACACTTACTGTTAGACAAGTTTATCGAATGTGCTTTCAATCAGTGCACATCCGAAGCATAAAATAATGCTATCCTCTGACTCAGAGAACTTATTCGTCGTGAAGGTGACTGCGAAAGGAACAGTCTTCGAGTGCAGAGGTAATTGTCGGCATATAAACGTTAAATATTTAACACGCAGGCGCTAGTAAGCCAGACCGAGAGTCATGGTCAGCGGATATGGAGGATAACACCCCATTCAATGTTGCGATCTCTTCCACTGCTTTGTAAACACTGACTTGCAGTAACGATTTGAGCATCCGAAGTATAGGATTAGAAAGCATATAAGAAAATTGAGTAGTGAATATGGAGCACGCAATGATAACGGGGAGCTACAAAGATGATAGACGAAAAACTGAGGAATTTATGGCAAGGCGTGAGGTTGGTTAGAGTAGGCAGGGTGGCAAGTGGACGGTTCAAAATTTAGTGCCAAAAATTAAATCACTACAAGTCGAAAGATTTAGACCTGAGTCCTTTCTTCTATGCCTGGAGAAATGCAAAGGCTCGGTAACTTGAAACCAAACTCAAGTGCATCAGTGAAGATGAGGCGGGCTTCAGTCGGACATGGTTTATGCAAGACCCATTCCATGTGGCCAATTGCCAGAGAATTCCAGAAAGTGCACTGTCCTTCGATCCTAACTTCAAGCAAAATTCGTAACTAAAAATTAAAGACCCAAATACGCACTTTAACCTCTAAGTCAGGAAAATGCGTTTTCTCGCAAATAAAAATTCGAGACGCAAGAGCACAGAAAAGTTGCTCATCTATCAAAAGGGCTGCGACGTGTAACTCATAATTCGGCAAGACCTGTGTGTTATGCATTGCCAAATCCGTGCATTCATTTCTGATTGTCCTCATCACGTCTACCCGGAAGCGCAATACAGCCGCTACAGCAAACACAATAACACATGAAGAACACTGCTCAAATCAGTTGGGATGAAAGTTTTATTGAAAATCAACGCCAGTAGCATTTGTTACTGATTCAACACAAAATAATGGTGACAGAGGAGAATGTGTACAGCATCCACTAGCTCATCCACCACCATGGCATTCAAAGGCACCTTCACTATCGCCGGTGTGAGCACAAGCTCAGTCGTCTACCACCACTGCTGCGACCATCCCCACGGCTGCGCGCATTGCGGCGCCACTATAGGTGACCATGCATGAGGCATTCCCCACTGCGGCTTCTGCACCGGCCACCATCCACACTTCTCCTCACATTGTGGACTCTTCGCAACCTCAGTCCACGGTGCCCACTTCCACGGATACGGACACGACCAACTCCCACGCTCCATTTCTTCGACTGTCTCTTTGCTTCGCTTGATATGACTTGTGCGCAGCACGGTGTCTGCTTATATACTCTGCTCATTGGTTCCAATTGTTGCACGTGACGTTCGTGCTAACTGCACTTCTACTATTGCGTTCGTGCTTCCCAACCCTCACCATCACTCTCGTGAATGGGACTTTAAGACATACCTAAAGCAGTTGATTACTCACGTGCTCGTAACTCAAGGAGATAGAATTGTTTTTGACAGTGCACATATCGGCAACAAGATCAGTGTTAGCGGAGCGAGCTATAATAGCCTTGCTAAACAAACTGCTTACAACGCCCCATTACTCTGAAATGACTACAACTTAGGTGTCAAATACCCTCCTCACTGACGTACCCCTAAAGCAATGGCTAATGAGCGGAATACTAAATTTGTAATTATCTCAATTAATTCGACAACTGCGCATGATTCCGTGGTCCATTTTAATGTCTAGTTAGCTTAACTGTGCCCGTCATACATCAGGGTGCTCCCATTACGTTGAAATGGCTTGCTGTGTGATTTAACTGGTGCCAAAAGACATAAACTTCGATGTATCACCTAATCGCGTTTACGGTCCATCTTTGTAGAAGGTCATTGGTAATATCCGCAGAGATATTAAACTGCCAGAGAAAAACCACTTGGCGGCATCGACCACATCGGCGTAAATGATAGCCTTGGATAGTATGTAATGGGCATATTGAATAAGAATCTAAAAGACGAAAGGCAAAGGTCGCAAAGCAATTCATTGTGAGGGCTTTAAACTGCGTTGGTAATACGTTCAGCGATGTCACATGTCAAAAGCACATTTTGTAACAATGCCACCAAAAAGCATTGACAAAAGTTAAGTATTTGTGAAGTAAAGAGGGAGGGAAGTTTACTGCAGATATTTCCCGATCTCCGAAAACCAAGGTGTTGTGGTTTGGTTGAAATCATCATTTGCGTGACTGTCTTTCCACACATTCCAAAGATCGTGCCCACTCTTCGTTCTATTTTTCATTTGTGGAGATCCAAATGGATGGATTATAAGAGTTATGGGCTACTGATATTGTCCACAGCCCACGTATGATGATTGTGGTCACACAGACCTTAGCTCCCACTCTAGCTTCGTGATGTAGAGCACCTTGCTGAAGTCATTGTCCTCCACTCAACATCAAATCTGAAATAAAATCGGTCTGCGTTTGATTGCGTAAACAATAGTGACCATATCTTACCTTGATCAACATCATCTTTCCATGAATTACATATTCCCTTCGCGAATCATAAGCGTGGCTGATTGTGTTTGACTCGCATAAGCACAGCCTAACTCAAACTAAGCGTTTGCCAATTCAGTGGCATCAACGGAGTAAGTAAATTGCTATCCTTTACTCCAAGTGTCAAAGTACTGCCAATTAATGACTGGGCGGAAAAAAACCATTGTCCATTTTGTCGTACGGTAAAGCAGAGGACCGGTCATGGAGGAAAAGGCGTTGACAAACAGTGAATTTTGAAAGAGTGAGGCAGAGTGCCATACGTTGCCGTCAACTATGCATACAGGTAATAATGCTTGCAAAAACTCAAGTTTGATTCAATCTGATCGTCTGTCACTGAGGTGATCGGCAGAAAAGAACTGCCAGAAAGTAGCAAAACGTGCCAATGGATTACAAGCTAAGAAACAGAAAAAAGTGAGTAGAAACACAGCAAATCTGCAAGAAATTTAACCTCTAAACCGCAAAAGAGCGGTGTATCCCAAACAAAAAATTCAAAGCTCAAATGCATAGTAAATTTGCCCATTACTCAGAAGGACTGCGACGTGTAACTTACAATTCGGCAAGACCTGCGTGCTATATATTACCAAATCTGTATTATCATTTCTGATTGTCTTCATCACGTCTACCCGAATGCCCAATACAACAGCTACAGCAAACACATCAGCTCATCAAGAACACTGTTCAAATCAGTAGGGATGAAAGTTTTATTGAAAATCAACGCTATCAGCATTCGTTACTGGTTCAATGCAAAATGGTAACAGAGGAGAATGTGTACACCGTCGACTAGCTCATCCACCACCATGACACAAACTCAGTCGTCTACCACCACTGCTGCGACCATCCCCACGGCTGCGCGCATTGCGGCGCCACTAGAGGCGACCATGCATGCGGCATTCCCCACTGCGGCTTCTGCACCGGCCACCATCCACACTTCTCCTCACATTGTGGGCTCTTCACAACCCCAATCCACGGTGCCCACTTCCACGGATACGGACACGACCAACTCTCACACTCCATTTCTTCGGCTGTCTCTTTGCTTCGTTTGATTTGACTTGTGTGCTGGAGGGTGTTCACTTATATACTCTTCTCTTTGGTTTCATTTGTTTCACGTGACGTTAGTGCTAACTGCACTTCTACTTTTGCGTTCGTGCTTCCCAACCCTCACTATCACTCTCGTGAATGGGACTTTAAGATATGCCTAGAGCGGTTGATCACCCACGTGCTCGTAACTCAAGGAGATAGAATTGTTTTGACAGCGCACACGTTGGCAACACGATCAGTGTTAGCGACAGCATTTTGTATAAACTGTCCATCTTATCCCGATGCGGAGCGAGCTATAATAGCTTTGCTGAACAAACTGCTTACAGCACCCCGTTAATCTGCATTGACTACAACTTAGGTGTCAAACACCCTCCTTACTGACATGCCCCTAAAGCGAAAACCAGTTAGTGAAATACTAAATTTGTGCTCACTTGAATTAATCCAATAGCTGCGCATGATCCCGTAGTCTATTTTAATGTCTAGTTATCTTAACTACGCCCAATACATCACGGTTACGCCCATTGCACTGATATGGCTTGCGATGTAGTTTGACTAATGGCAATTCACGTCAACGTCGATGTATCACCAAATCGCGTCAACGGTCTCTCTGTGTAGAAGGTCATTGGCAATATCTGCAGAGATGGTAAAAGGCCAGAGAAGAACCGCTTGACATAAATACGCCGAAAAAATTTAAAAGCGCTGAAGGTAGCATGCAGATAAATACGCAGATGCTTAAATGCACGTGTATTTATTTGCTTGGATTAGACTCGAAAGCACATGCATAAACATCGTCTCTCGTATTATGAAATGGCCTTCATATACTGCACTGAGTCATAATTTTAGTCAATTATCACTATGGAGCGAGCTGTCCGAATCAACTAACCTGTCAAGATTATTCTCTTACAGCAATGAACTTCTTGATAGGCACTAATAGCCCCCATTAATCCTGTAAATATTTTAATGATGTGATGGCAATAAAGAAATAAGAACTGATCTTGAGGTATGGAATATCGTGTCCTCTGCTGCAGGCTTCCACGATTCCGGGAGGTCACGCCATTAATATAATCTGTAAAAGGTTTCAGTTAAAATCGATTCATTTCTAGGTTAATATTCTGTTTACCATCGACAAACCTGAGAAGCGATTGTTATGAAGACTTTGGCTTACTCGATGCGTTAATGTTTTGCAATGCATGCTTAACAGCATCGCGAATAGTTTAGCTTCCGTAGATTAATTTTTTTTACGGAGCACAATTAGAGATGCATTAAAAGCCACACTCGATCTGCAGTCTAGATGCACTGTGGCATTGGCGGTGTAGGAATTAGTTTATGCGCGCTGCGGACGAGACCGCTCAGGTATGGGGATGATACGTAGTTAGTTCATAAGTAAAATGTGAACACCCATTAGTTGTGCACATATTCGTGTTCTTATTTTGTGCTCGTGTTGCGTCAACTGAAAGAAACATCCCAGCGCGTGCGTGTATGCGCTCAAACCATGGATATGGCGGTGTGATGAGCACAGCGGATGTCAGTTGCTGTGACTGCATTAATTGGCGACTTTCTTCACAACAGTTACTTGCGTTCACGATTTCCTTAAAACCTAAGGGGCTGTTTCAGTTTGCATGCAATACACATGAATAAGATATTTTAGATTAATACCAAGACCCTAATTTCATGGAACGCAAAAATTTGGTGTGTATGTGTGCATAAATGAGTGGAAATGGAATGACTTATCATACACATGCGCAATAATCTTACATCACCTAGTCTACCTTCGGCTTTAACTATGTTCTTTTCGAACCAGAGTGCATTCGCTTGATTTTATGCATGCATTTGTATTTTTGTCTTATATTATTAAAGCTAACAACAGCATGGTCTCATTTATTACTATTAGGAGAACCTTAGGAATTCCGACCAGTGTATGCGCAGTTTGATAACTGCCCGAAGTCGCATTATTGTTCACTTTAAGGAACAATTTGTTGGTAAGATTATAATAACCTCTAAGCATAAGCCACCAGCTTATGCTGATTTTCTTAGACGAATTTTATCCTATTCCACGAGGTGCTGTTGTCCTTTTCCACTAAACTACTTTGCATTGTCCTCATCGGTGCGTAAACTAAAATAAAAGCAGGGTAGGTCAAGAATAATTGTGCAACTGAGTTTATTTACAATGCCTCCTTTAAGGATAAACGAAGGATCTTAACGCTCAGCACAGATGGGTATCTGAATAACCATGGCTCACCGAGATTGATATATCCACGCATCGGTCTGCAAGCAAATCTTGACTAAATTGGCTGTTCAACTCTGCTTGTTTATGCAACAAAAGTGAAATTTGGAAATCTTTCACAGCAAAAATGAAACGAAAGTGTTCAGTGAAGGGCTGGGCATCATAGTAAGCGCGTGGTGTAATGCAATCAAAAGATGGAGTTTATTTTAGCATTAGCTTCCTTACGTGTTCAGCAAAGTCACATTAATTCAAACCAAAAGGCAAATAGGTTATACAATTAAGAAAGCCCATTCTTCACTGCTAATATATCAGGCTTATCATTTGGGCATCTGCATGTTGCCAACTTTTGAATAGGTCTGGAAATACTTGACATGCCACGACATGTGATACCATCACAGGGTAGATTGACAAATTATGTAATGCTGTTAATGCAGAGATGCAAGAGGTGTAGTAAACGTTGAAATGCAAGCCAAATGGTGGTTCTTAGCATTTGTGAATCCAATAGAGAACGAATATGAGGCACCAAAAATGCGCATCAATGGTTTAGAGGGGACAATTCAATGACAAACTTCTAAGCGATGTAAACAGCCTTTTTCCGTTATGATAAGCATCTATACGAGGTTCGGGAGGAAAGAAATGCGGTTGAAGAGGATATTAGAATATTCTGCGGAAAATGATGTTCGCGGCGGCAAACTAGGCAAAATCATGACGGATTCTTATTTGAATTCGTTGGACATTGCTTAAAAAATATATGTCAGTGAGGAGGGTATTTGACACCTAAGTTGTAGTCATTTCAGAGTAATGGGGCGTTGTAAGCAGTTTGTTTAGCAAGGCTATTATAGCTCGCTCCGCTAACACTGATCTTGTTGCCGATATGTGCACTGTCAAAAACAATTCTATCTCCTTGAGTTACGAGCACGTGAGTAATCAACTGCTTTAGGTATGTCTTAAAGTCCCATTCACGAGAGTGATGGTGAGGGTTGGGAAGCACGAACGCAATAGTAGAAGTGCAGTTAGCACGAACGTCACGTGCAACAATTGGAACCAATGAGCAGAGTATATAAGCAGACACCGTGCTGCTTACAAGTCATATCAAGCGAAGCAAAGAGACAGTCGAAGAAATGGAGCGTGGGAGTTGGTCGTGTCCGTATCCGTGGAAGTGGGCACCGTGGACTGAGGTTGCGAAGAGTCCACAATGTGAGGAGAAGTGTGGATGGTGGCCGGTGCAGAAGCCGCAGTGGGGAATACCTCATGCATGGTCACCTATAGTGGCGCCGCAATGGGCGCAGCCGTGGGGATGGTCGCAGCAGTGGTGGTAGACGACTGAGCTTGTGCTCACACCGGCGATAGTGAAGGTGCCTTTGAATGTCATGGTGGTGGATGAGCTAGTGGATGCTGTACACATTCTCCTCTGTCACCATTATTTTGTGTTGAATCAGTAACAAATGCTACTGGCGTTGATTTTCAATAAAACTTTCATCCCAACTGATTTGAGCAGTGTTCTTCATGTGTTATTGTGTTTGCTGTAGCGGCTGTATTGCGCTTCCGGGTAGACGTGATGAGGACAATCAGAAATGAATGCACGGATTTGGCAATGCATAACACACAGGTCTTGCCGAATTATGAGTTACACGTCGCAGCCCTTTTGATAGATGAGCAACTTTTCTGTGCTCTTGCGTCTCGAATTTTTATTTGCGAGAAAACGCATTTTCCTGACTTAGAGGTTAAAGTGCGTATTTGGGTCTTTAATTTTTAGTTACGAATTTTGCTTGAAGTTAGGATCGAAGGACAGTGCACTTTCTGGAATTCTCTGGCAATTGGCCACATGGAATGGGTCTTGCATAAACCATGTCCGACTGAAGCCCGCCTCATCTTCACTGATGCACTTGAGTTTGGTTTCAAGTTACCGAGCCTTTGCATTTCTCCAGGCATAGAAGAAAGGACTCAGGTCTAAATCTTTCGACTTGTAGTGATTTAATTTTTGGCACTAAATTTTGAACCGTCCACTTGCCACCCTGCCTACTCTAACCAACCTCACGCCTTGCCATAAATTCCTCAGTTTTTCGTCTATCATCTTTGTAGCTCCCCGTTATCATTGCGTGCTCCATATTCACTACTCAATTTTCTTATATGCTTTCTAATCCTATACTTCGGATGCTCAAATCGTTACTGCAAGTCAGTGTTTACAAAGCAGTGGAAGAGATCGCAACATTGAATGGGGTGTTATCCTCCATATCCGCTGACCATGACTCTCGGTCTGGCTTACTAGCGCCTGCGTGTTAAATATTTAACGTTTATATGCCGACAATTACCTCTGCACTCGAAGACTGTTCCTTTCGCAGTCACCTTCACGACGAATAAGTTCTCTGAGTCAGAGGATAGCATTATTTTATGCTTCGGATGTGCACTGATTGAAAGCACATTCGATAAACTTGTCTAACAGAAAGTGTGCCTAAAGACAAAGTGTGTGATAATGGCTGTAAACCGAAGTCCTTTAAACTTATGGAAGGCAATACTGGTTCAAATGTAATTCGAATTGCTCAAAACTGTAGTTGTGATCGGTAGCCTGGCAGTGTTTAAAATGGAATTAATTCGTTTTCAAACGCACTTGATTTAGAATCACAGGTGAATGCGCTAACAACAATTACACGGGACTCTGAAGAATAGCCATTCAGCGACAGCTACACTGCAGAGTGTGCAAATATACTTGACCAACCCCAGTTGTGTAGAGTTAAGTATAACATCCATCAATCGTTCTTTAGTGTAGGATTTTATCTGGATAAGTGGATCGGCAACCAATCATGCAATTGCATGCCGTACTTGATTACTTTGACTTCCCAATCCTGGATTGTGATTTTGTCAGGGCTAATTTGCTACCCAATAATCCCATGCTTGATATTAGTCTTGATGCAGATCAGAGGATTGAAAGTGAGAACGAAGTGTCTATCGGCTAAAATTCGCTGATGATTAGTTATATGCTGTCTAACTGCATACTTAAGACAAAGTGGAATCGATTTTAAATGCTCTACCTAAATGTTTTTTACTGGCGACTACAAGTAGTATCGAAATATTCTTAGAAAACTGACTTCTTGCCAAGTGGGGCGCAAACACCGCTTAGGCGATACTATGAGTTGTAAAGACACAAAGACAGGTTTTAACTCAAGTCTGCTGAAAATATGTGCTAAAATATGAATTGATGAGCTCAAGCAGTTGCTTATTTATTCTGCCTGCAATTTACGTGTGTTTTCAGGTAAGTTGGCCATTTCCAGACCCTTCTGCTCATCCTTTAAAAAAATTTTGCAATGCACCTCACTTACTATTTTTAGTAAAATGTAAACACACGCACGAGCGATGCGGTGTTGTTATGCTTTTGTTTATTTTTTGCATACTTTGGTTAACATAGTAATTTGCAAAAGTTTGTAAAATAAGTAGTATAATAGTTGTATGAACCTTTGATCTGTGCTTAGATTAATTTCTCTCATGCCCAAGTGTTTTGATTTTTAGATACCGGTTGCATCTTGATAGCTCCACTGTCTATGAGTGCGTTTAAACCTTGAGCATTTAAACTGCAGGTAGTTCGCTGCAGTAACGCCGGTGTCAGAATTCTCAAATTGTTGAATGTTCAATTCAATGCACAAAGCATGCAGGCGCGAGGCTTGCTTAATCTGTTTAATTGGCACCTTCTACTCTACCGACTTGAGTTGGCCTTTTTATTTTTCTTCCATTCCTACTCTGTCTCCAAAATACCACACCAAAAGGCGCCCGCTATCTTTTAGCGAATGCTTTCCCGGTATGCAACAAACAAGGCCATTGTCTCAATTTTGTCGTTGCCTCTTAAATTTTCTTCTCGTCTCCCCTGCATTCGCACTAATCATAGCCCCACAATGGTCTGACAAGCACCTCAACGACCAATAAATGGCTCGATTTAATGCACATGCCGCAGTGCAGTAAACGCGCTCAGTCTCAGTTAAGAAATCTTGGGAAATTGGCCTTCACAGTCTTACTTGCGCTTATAACTGCCTAACTGATGTGACACCTAACAAGCCACTTGCTAAGATAAAAGCATTTCGCTGTTGGCTCTGCGTCACACAAATACCAAGACACTCAGTCGAACGGTCGCCTTTTACAGTTGACTTGATGAAATTCTGGGCTACTGCAGATTTGAGGCGTGAAAATATGCCCTGCTGGAGGCACAGAATAAACTGCCCGTGTTTACCTACTTTGAGGATTTGTGTATTGCATTCTCTGATAGTCATTGCCATGGTTGGCTGCCAGTGGTCACTCAGCAATGCTTTTGCAAGGGCACATTGTAGGCTTATCTTACGTGTAACGCAGGAAAAAGTAGTTAAATATCTCTAAATTATTCACAGCCAAATGCAATCATTAGCCCAATCCTCATTCCCTATGCTTTCGTCAGCTCTGTCAGTTGATCTAGTGATGAGTTCTGGCCTTATTTACTTCTCGATTGGAGATTTTCCTTCATCGCTGAGATAACTTGACGCTTAACTTGGAGGTGTGTGAATAAGATTAGGCGTTTCTCTCAAAAAGCGATGGCGATCAATCAGTAATCTGAACACAACCATTTAGGCCCCTTAATTTTGACTTAAAAATCGTAAGTAGAATGAGTGTGATAGCAGTTGCAAGTGGAACGTAGGCCCAATGGTTAACATTTGTTCGTTTCTCCGATTTTATTTACGTGTTGGATGCATTGCATCTACGGCCGTTCAAATGGCTGAAACTCATTAAACTTATACCAGCTATGCCTTCCAATTCGGCTACAACTTACTGTTCCATTAGATCCCTTTTAGGTCAAATTCTAGCTTGAATAAATCAAATTACTTCCGTATTGCTTACATTATCCTAGATGGTCTTTTGATTTACCCATGTGGCAGACAAAAAGGTTGCACATTATTTAAAAAATGCCTCACAAATGTGTTTTTAAACAATCTAAACTAAGGTTTACGTTTCATTAATGTAGCGAATTGGCGTAGCAACGGAGCAAATACTAAAGCAGGGCTTTTACGTTAATTTTGTTAGCATGCTTCCGAAGTCCCGCTGGAATGCATTTCAGCATAGCTTAGGAGCATTGTTCGCCCAAAGCGATTCTTTTACTGTTGTTCCAGACTTCTTATACCCTCTGCTATAAGCAGACAATAGTGCCGTAAAGCATACGAAAATCTCCCAGCTTTTGGTAGAACAAGTCGCCTGTAACTCCCTCCTACGAAGAGTCCTTGGATGGATATCTGTCCTGTTCACACACAACGTTTGACAAATCATTGTGGTTGATCTACCACGTGACGCGAATACCATCTGTTCCTACCATCTAGTCAAGTTTGCGATGAATCGAGGAAGCGTTGTGGGCTGCTTACGGTCCTGCGCTACAAAGTTCTCAACTAGCGATTAGCTTAAAACCATTGTATTGTGGTTCACTGCATTATGCTTTAACATCATGTCAGCCCTTCATTTTTGATCCCATTTGCTCGCAAACAACTCCCATTCATTCTTACAAGCATACGACAAGCTAGAAGGAGTTCCGTGCAGGCTCCTTCTGACTTTTATGTAGCTGAATTAATGGTAAACCTAAATGCATTTCCAACTTGATCACATGATTGAGATTGCTTCAGCATTTCTAAGATTGCCTACAGTTGAGGAGAAGAGGATGGCAGCAGGAGCTCCAGCATTGAGGCCGATATCTGCAGAGCGAAATCGACTAACTTTCCAAAACTGGCCTGAAAGGTCGTCTGTAGCTCTGTATCAAGCGCAATGCAAAAGCCGTCCATAACTATCCGTCACGTCAGTGCAAATGATGCAGCTCTTTTTCCACCTAAGTCCATTCATGAGGTATTTTTGTCGAGGATTTTGCCGAGACCGAAGGCTTCCAGCGTAACTTGACTGAAATGCAGGTAGAATGAACCCCCAAGTAAGAGAGCGTGTTGAGACGTCCAAAGAACTGAAACGAATAGTCCGCACCGCACGATGTAAGCATTAACCAACTTCAAATCGAGCACTCCATGGTTTATATTAGTTACTGACGTTAGTGAATCAGCCTTGGTAAACACGCCATCGCTTGAGCAAAAGCCACAGTCAATAAAATGCTGGCAGTTAGTGTAGTACAGCATGATCTCCTTGCAACCTTGACAGTGGTTAGATAACCTGACAAACTGCCTGATTACGAGGATGTCCGCAGTGAGAACGGGATATTGGGCGTTAGCTGAATAGTAACTACAATGTCGGAGATAGACTAGCCGATTTTACTTCGGACTGATGACTTGAAGCAATACAAATTCGCAATTTTATTTAGGAAGGGAAATGCAAATGGCAATACACACACTCATCCTTTCAAACATTGGAGTGTGACTTGTAATGGCATAGTTGTGATACCGAAGCGAAATGCTTCAATTACCATAGTTAATGAAGGTGTTATGCACGCGCTTGTCTAATACAAGCTCCTAAGCCACAAGTCTCTTCTTCAGCTTCAATGCATTAAATTGTTTTAATGCTTCAGTAACCAGTGATCTCCATTGGCCATACTTTGAAAAATGTGCTCAGTTATTTCTTCGAGCATCGTTAATCGCTGCATATAAAATGGCGGATGTTGGTGCAAAGCATGAGCGCCTGCCGCCAACAATCGTGGCCATTAATTACATGCACGATCTTGTTCCTAGTTTTACGAGATTAACGTCTACTGAACGTGTGTCTGTGAAGCTGCAATTAGCACTCCTCAGTCCGCCGAGTGTTTCTTCACAGTGGTTTCTGTTCCGCCCGTCGAGCTTTCTCGTGTGTTGATGAACCGGATAATAAGGTGACCTTCGACATCAGCATCGTTGATCTTGATAACCAACATGCGCTGCTAAAAATGGTGAGTCACCCTTGCGCCTTACAAAGCAGTTGACTGTGATTTTTTTGGAGGTTCTTAGGATGTACGCAGCTATTCGCGCTAGGCTCTACGCCCTACTTTTGCACGCTAATGGTTTACTCAGAATCGATTGAATGTCACTTACGTAGCTAGACGTAAGCAAAGGGGTTAATGGGGTATCGAAATGGATGGGCAGCAGAAACGGAGGTCAAATTTTACCCAGTCGATCAGACCCATTAATAGAATAAATGAAAAGGCAGCAGAAATTTTCTATGGCATTGTAATCAAAGTTCGGAATTACAATCAGATCCAGTTTAAAAGGTAATTTGAATGCTGCAATTCTCCTTCTCTTTACATCGTCTCATAAACAAAAAGTAGAATGAAAGCGACTAAAGTTTGCTTCGTGTACTTGCTGTGCACAGTACATGCAGTAGACGTCAGCCTGTTCTCACCCGCCAGTAAAGAGAGTTGAGCCTGGTGTAAATAACTGCTTACGTCCTGAGATTCTCAACAAAAGCTGCCACAGCCAACTGCTTTGGAAGGCGCGAAGCTGACTCACCATGTTCAACAGAGCAACTTGGTTGTCAAGACCAACGATGCTGATTTCAAAGGTCGCCTTACTGTCAACACACGGGAAGGCTCGACGGGCGAAAACAGACTAAGGAAAGCATCAGTACCTTTTACAAGAGCTGCTGACGGGATGGGTTTTTAACAAGTGCACACCTGTGGACTTACTCTCTTGGTGGAACGTCGACAATATTTCAAGCCCACTCGAATTTAAAATTATCTGATCGGTTGATTTGTCCACCTACAACAGTACAGTCCCTTGCATAAGTGCGAGCTGCGATGATTGGCGGTAAGACTAAACTGTGCTAAAAGCGCTAGATAGCCTAAAATTTTGTGTGTCAAATTGGAAGTTCAAAAATAATGACGCAGATACCACTGCAGAGAATAAGATATGCGTTGCTACATTTACGATGACTTACGGTACACACTTAGCTGAACATTCTCCATAATGCTTTCTAATATATTCATGCTTTTTGCCATAGCTAATGGATAAAGGTTGTAAGTTGAGAAACATTCTTAAAGATAACTTGTTTGCATTAGTCATTGTCGAATGGCATTTATCACTATCTAGAAGCAAATTAATGCTTTTTATACCACGAAGACATTTACCTACTCGCTGCATGTGCGCCTCGTAAGCAGCAGTTGTAAGCAGTGTCGTAGAAGCTGAGGTTAAACTCCCTCTCCAACTCAATTTGTGAGTTGCCACGTTGCGTTTTGTGCCTTTAAAAAAGTTCGGGCACTAGACCTCGTAGAAGTTCAGACGCTTGTTGGATTCGTGTCTGAGGCAGGCTTTGATGAATTTCCTACGGTACATTCTTTTAGCAAGTAGAACGCAAATTTCTACTAATGCGAACTTGTCGATATAACCTAGAGCAGTTTAAGAACGCCAATCTTTCGCGGTATGCACATGTCGGAATTGGCGCTTTTCTCGCCACAACTGTTCTTACTTCAAAAGGTTTGCTGCTTTATCATCACTGGTTTCACCTCTACGTTTATTTTCTTTCGTTTGTTCTTTGCATGTGGTAGCAGGTCGTGCTGCGGTTTTGATGGCAAAATTACGACATTCTAGCTAATAAATAGTCGATTTGTGTAGAGACGCTTAAATTGACATGAAAATGCGCGCGCATTTGTTCCCCAAGCTAATGATTGGCCAAAATTGGATGAAGATCTTGCGAAAACAGTAAGGACGTTTCAAATGCGATGAACACGTGGGCGAAAATTGCCGTACACAAAGATAACAAATCTTTTTGTGTTCACCCTTGGCAAAATTTTCTAAATCTCCTAATTAAGTGATGGCTGTATAGAATAGCCAAAAGAATAGGAAATCATGGCCTGGGATGAATTTTGATGGGTGTAAATGTGAGCATATTAATTATATAATCCATGTTTACTTAAGACTGCGTTAAAACTGTGTGAGGTTAGGCATTAAAACAAAGCAGGATTACATAAATATCGCAAAATGAAGGCTCTGCCCAACTTTAGTGCATTTGGTAAGTCACCTTTGAAAAATAACCAACTTCTTATACTTAGATTGTGTGAATTAGGTGACACTTTCGGACAAACAGGCATCTTTTATCTGTCTATCATGAGGGATGCTTTTGCAGTGCGCACTCATTGTACAATTAGACATGCTGCCAAGTTCTTGGTGATTTGTGACCATTATTATGGCGCAAGGGGAAGCAAGCTTTGATAGTGTGGGCTGAATGATAATAAAGGACCACATTCCACGTTTTTATCTTTCATCAAAAGGCAGCAAATGCAAAACGCTTCTAAACGCGGATATTGATAATCATGGGCATATATAATTCGTTTACATTGTTCTTTTGCAAACAAGGGATTTATGACATATTAATCGTGAGGTTCGCATCTTATTGAGGACCATTTTTTGACCAGAAGTGACCTATTTTGAAACGTTCACGAACATGCCACTGCGAGACAATCCAATGTCCTGTGCAAACTTAGTGCTATGGTGTTATTTGCATAACAAAATTGGTGAGGTGGCGATAGTCTACAATGCAGCAATATTATTTCTGTACACCGTTTTTAGGCGAGGTCGAGCGACGTGTCACGACTGATCGAAAAGGCAAGTTGATTCGAAACCAAAGAGGCCAACTTCTAGACATTAAGGAAAAATTGTGTTGCATTTAGACAGATTATTAAATTATATACGTAAGTGTGTCCGCACTTCAGTTATAACGGTTTCGACTATCACCCCGTGGCATGGCCTTTGAGTCATGACTGCAGACTCCCAGCCTCTCTGTGCACCTTGGCTACCATAGTGCTTTGGCTAATTGCGTATTCTCGAAGAACGCGAGATTTCCTGTGACTGCCTACAATAAGACGGTTCAGCAAAAAGGGTAAATTTACATCAAATACACAGTGGCGTAGTGCATGTTAAGTTGAAAGCATCTTTTGGGTGGCAAGGCAGCAGGTCGCATCAATCTCGTGGCTGATCAGACGCTACCGATTGACGATAGCGAAAAAGGCCTAAGGGTATGGAACTTCTTGTTCCTGAGGCATTACAGTAAATGCAATCCAGCCAAAAGTGGCTCAGAGTTGAGCAAGGGAATGGGTTTCGGCATAAAAAGCGAACCTCCAGCTTTGCAGGCGTGAGAGCTACGCTGTGTGCACTGATGTCAACATCAAGGGAAATATGCATATGTACATTCTCATTTGACCGAATATATGTAATACGTAATATCGAATGATGCGAACCTTCGTTGTGAAGTCGGTTCGGATTTGTTGACTAGGCAGAAGAGATGGGTAAGATGCAGTGCACTCGTGTACACATCTTCATTGGGGAACAGTTCATCCGCGGAAGAGCCTCTAAGCGCCACAGTGGTGATGGTGACAGGTAAAACCATCACATGGAGGCAACTGTTTCCTCTTCTTTTGCCAGTGACCAACTCCTGCGTGTAGCATATGCGAGGATCCCGCTCTGCAGATTGTTGTAACTGGTCATCATTGCTTTCAGAGAGTCAACAAATCCACACCAGCTCAATTTTGCATTGCGCCTGGATTAAATTCTCTATTAAACAATCCTGACAGGAGGCTCTTAGAAGCACTTTATTAAATGCTACTAACTTATGCGATTCCGCAGAGTTGTCTTGAAACATGTCTAATGGTAAGTGAACTATTTCTGCTGCTGCGTTATGCTGCTGGAAAGTAGTGCGTTAGGCAAAGGAAGGACACACTCTGGATGCACTAAAATTGACAAGGTGCGTCGCTGACTTTGGAGCTGACAAATGCTACTTCGTCGAAGCACTAGAGAAATGGACATAGCGCTTCTCAGATTCGTGGATGACTTATTTGCTCCTGACGAGTTTGCGATCGGCAATACATGAAGATAATTAATTCGTCTCATTTTTACGCAAACATGCTGGCTTTTGCGGCCTCTAGTACCCTACATTTTGCCGCCTTAGCCCTTTCCATTTGCCTACGTCACTTCTCACCCTTATTGAAGAGGAGAGTAAGATTGACGGCCTCTCAGGAGCAGGCAAAGAATAGCTGTCGTTTTGCTAGAAGGAAATGAAAGGAGTCATTTGATGAGGCAGGTGGAGAAGGGAATAGAAAGAGGTAATAAAAAGGGAGGGGCTTGGAAGGTAACACTTTGATGCCAAACTTTGATGGCTATGCAGAGTGTGTGAGGATCATTGCAAACTCTTTGTCTCCTCCATTCGATCATCCATTTTATTCATTTGTTCATCTACCCTCTGTTCAAGCAAATGTTGGGAGCATGCTCAGCTCAATTTATTGGGATAAATACATTCAAGGCTGAACATGAGGCTGGTGCTCGTGATGTCGACTCACAGACTTCTCTTGACAGGGCCAGCCGGAAAAGTTATCATCCAATTTGATGGAAAGGGGATCGCAGCAAAGTAAAGTAAAGGGATGTCATCACCTAGCCAAAACAAAGTAGGGGAAGGTTGTTGAGGATGAATTGAAATGTGGTATGGACGATATCGTAGAGTGCTGCGACGGCTGGATTTCCTCGTATTATTCTAATTGAATTCTTCCTCCTTGACACGTGCAGAATGGTTCATTGTCACGTGCTACGTGTGGTGAGCCGTGTGGCCCATTGCAGAGTCATGTTTGCTGGCTGATAGAGCATAATTTATTTTAGCTGCGATTTGGCAGATGAATTAAAACGCATGTGTGCCACTTCATTGTGACTGAACTATACACGATCTATGGCAGAGAACTGGAAACGTCAAGCCTTTTCTCAAAGCCTTCCAACTTTGCGCACCACGCGAAACCGGGCGTCAGTTCACGATCAAAGCAACCACAATACCAACCTTCAAGCCACCGCAACATTGTTCCGAAACAACCTAAATATTTATGCATTTGCGATTTCATATATTCAGATAAAAAGGACAAAATTAACGACAAATGACATGACTGGAATTGATAATAGCTAACAAGATTTCGGTAATTGAGACCGTGGTCTTGTTAACGACGAAATCTTCATTTACTTCAAATCGATGGTTTCCTACTTTACTTTTTAACACTTAAGTAATATGCTTGATCCGAATCTACGGGTATTAGAATGTCCTTCGTTATGATAAATATCTGGTGAGAAAAGTGCTTAGCATAGTTGCTCTTACACTCGAAAGCACAATGATGCATTTTGGGGTAGTCCAAACCCTACAAGTAAATAGGGCTGGAGAGGGAAATACACCTTATAAAGAAAGGAGGAGGACAAACAACACTAAAGGCACTGGCGCCATCGTTACCGTCGCCGATGCAACGCATCATGACGAGCAGGTGCTCCTACTCCTCCATGCAGCCTGCCCACATCTGTGTCGCCTCCACTGTGCAGCCCATCTCACCAAATTCATTTTCCTTCGCTGTACCATTGCTGCCTTCCACTCTCGCAGACTCTAAAGAGAAGCAAATTGAATAAGAGCAGGACTAGGAGCAGAACCTGTCCATCAGTCCTCCCACCATACTTCTAATATGGTGATTTGAAATCCTAGGGATTGAAAACGGCAGCGGTCCTCTACCACCATTACAATTCACTACGAAGCACCACGACATCTGCGTTTTGCTTTTGAGAATCATCATCGTTGTCCTCATTCTTTGCACAAATTAAACCTTCATTTTGATGAAAACCATCTGCTTTTGCAGATGTTGTAGTTTGCTTTTCATCAACACGTTTACCAATGACGTTCGTTTTTCCAATTCTACTCGACCACCTAAATCCACTACTCATTTTAGCCTTCCCATAAAAGGTGATGATTCACTTTCGAAATCAAACGGCTCTAAATGCTAGCGCTCTCTATCCCTGGGATCGATTTTTCAACCGACATATCGAGTCTGCATCAAATATGACCCTAGCGAAAGGTCACGGCTGAATCTGTTCGCAAGGAGAATATCGGTGGTCATACAGAAATGACATCCAAGCATGAGCAAGAGCAATTTAAGCATTGCTCTTATTAATATTTAATAAATTCAGCTTCATAGATTGGCATCTGTGGCATTTTAGTTGGGAAGAATTGATATTTATTGAAAAACTGCACAACCAAGTAACATTGCTCCTTCTGCCCTTGGATTTAGAATCTGATTAATTATGAGCAATGAAATCAAATTTGACACAAAGGGTTGACAATAATAAAATGACATTTTCTGTTTTTTCTGCTACTATTAGCGAGAATCTAGCTGGTGCATAATCATAAGATTCGCTTAATGTACGACAGTCGTCGTTGCATTTCAACAGACCCTGCACAAGACTGCAAAAATAGGGTCTTCACTGTAAAAATAGAAGTTATTTTGAAAAGTGACATAAGAGAATATTGAGGAAATCACCTGAAAGGACCTTCAGCTGACAAATCGGGGGAAATAAATGTCCCTACTTCTCACCTTAGCCGGCAATATCTAGTAGAATACTGAGATCCCAATCCACTGGCCTCATGATCATCAGCCATTTTAAGTTGGGTGCGCTTAACTTGGGACTACAAGGGCTTACTGCATGCTGTCCATGTAGCATAACTAACGCCCATTGAATTCACCTAGTATCAGATGAAAGGTGGGTTGCATTTCTTTCATTTTCCTCCAAAAAGTCCGTGTAGCATGAACCACAGTCTGCAGACATAGATGCGGTAAACAAAGATGCTGGATAGACGATGTTAGTGTCGAGGTTGGAGTTTACTTGCAGTGCTGTGTTGGCGTCCGTTAGCCGGGTAAGAGAGCGCATAAAATCCGCGACATCATAGTGCCTATGTACTTTTGAGTGGCTTTCCAACAAACGAAGTCGCTGATACACTAAGGTTTGCATTTGTACTTTACTAGAACGGTTAGACTCTCACTGAGGATGCAAACAATGATTGTGTCTAGCATTGGAAGAAAATTTCAGGTATGAGAGGAGCTGTGACAAAAAATGTGCGTGGAAATTTACCAGAAAATGCACTTCGTAGAGTAAGCCTTTGCCACATCACTGCTTGAATAGTTACATTGCAATTCGCATAGCAGATTCTGTAATGGATCGTGACAAGCACAGAAAGTTTGCAGCAATGAAGAAGCTCAATGAATAGATTAGATGCGTCCCTCGAAATAGACGAAAATGAGTTAGGCTGAGGTTACCGCTTCATCTAAACAAATAAAATTGGCACACACTAACACTGAGTATGCAAGATCTTATGTGTTATCTGCAAAACTTTGTTGTTGCCTTAAAAAGTGTGCTGCGAATGGTAGGGTCTCCGGCCTTTCATCACTAAAGGGTTGAGAATGACGTTTGCCCTTGGCATCTGGATAATAGGATTGCCCGCAATCTGCGTACTTTGTAGCAGATAGTACATTGCTCCACTACTGGTGCACTTCACTGTAGGCACTGGGGCCGAATAGATTCTCTTAATACCATGGAGGAATAAGTGGCAACTCACAAATGAGTTGCAGAATGAGGTTTGATTTCTCTAGTTTGAGTTGTGCATTTCTGGTTATGCTAGTTTTGGCATGCGCGCGACATCTCTACTGCTTAGATGGCAGATCGGTGTGGAGATCCACTGAAAGTAACAGTAGCAGTAACAGTGTAGATCTCTTGCCGATAAATGGGACTGGAATCAATTTAGTTGCCTTGCCATATGCACAAGAAGTTTGCCTTTCACTGTGTATTACACATACGCGTGCAATCAGAACTGTTAAATTTCGGTGTAAATGATAGTGCTTAATGGCTTTTATCTCCGGTACGACATGCAGGTAAAATGGTGCATTTTGAAGTCTTTTTAGACACTATTCTTAGCTAGTAGAATGCTGTTGTCGGAATAAATTATTCTGCGTTAATTTATGTCGTGCTGTGTTAAATTTTGGAAATGACTGTGGCAAAAGCGGTCGATGTAGGAGGAACCCCGATTTCCCACTTCTTTCACTGGAACCTCGTGGGCCCTCAAACCTATCTGCTGAGTTAGGACATTCCTAATCTGTTCGAACTCAGTGCCAGCCTAATCTATCTGAATGGACTAGCGGCTGATCTATTTGGCGAACCGTCAATGAGAATTTCCAATTTCTCACTGGGAGGGATCGCTCTCGGCTATCTACAGCCTGACAAACTGTACAATGTTCGCATCGAAGCATTTATAGATGAAGTCAGCGTTTGGCCTTACAGTAAGAAATAAAAACACTGCCTATAGGTAAGCTGATGCTTATAACTCGGAATACATTGCTGTCACATGATGGAATGTAGGTTAGATTTAGCGTGCCCCACTACTTGCATTGTGATGGACAACAAATGGTCGCGTTCTTGCAATCATCTCTTCAGGCTTACTTCAACGAGAAGACTTGGAAGAGTTATGCTTTTGTAGAGTTAATGGATTCGTTTAACAAAACATGGTCGATAAGTGGAAATTTAAAAAATAATGCCATGGGAAAGAGCACAAGTATATCAGGTTCATTTTTGCTTTAATTTCGTTTTGATTGCCCGGAAGAGGTTTTAAATACACGATATTTATTGACGTAGTTTATGTTAGCCACCTATTCTGCCAAAGAATCAAGATAAAGGGAGACAATAATTTGAGAACTGTGTGGATTTTACGTAGGTGCTTGCCACTTATCTGAGATTCACAACACTTCGATTCTTATTGAGAGGTTTTACTACTTCTCGTTGGCTTCAGATCGCATTCTTTCATGGGAAAAGCACTGTTAAACAGCAAAGGAGAGCGACTGCACAAAGCCTTGGATGCTTATACCATAGATCTTAAAGGCGTATACTTCGGCTTCAGCATTAAAGTAGAATTATTCAAAATGAGCCTAGTTATTTGTCAATCGTACCATCATTCAGCGCAAGTTAAAAATGCTTTCGTTGAATTTGTATTTAGTTGGATTATGCGTGAACCTTGTAGAAACCTGCATTATCTCGTGATTGACGGCAGTGGTTTTGTAATGGTTATTATTAGTTTTGTGTTTATCCATTCCTTCTCCACCCCCGCTGCGTCGCAGACGAATGAATTTTGGCTGAAACCTGCAGCTATGATTTACATTTCCGTAAGTAGACGTACAATCAACATGCATTTTGTCAAGTTCTTTTGATCTAGAGGAGAGTAACATGTACACTTACCTTCTGCTGTACAGTAGCGGTGTGGTTCATTGCGTGTTCAAACTCACGGAGGTTTGAGATCATGCAGTCTGTGTGTCTACCCTGCGTCACGATCCAAAGAGCATGCCGGTAGTCTGTCAGTCTTCATGATCCTTAGTCATATCCCCTCGCCTACAATACTTTAGCCTACTACTACTTGCGAAGAGTTTCGAGGTGTCAGAGTGCAGCATCACCGAGACTTCATACTGAAAATCGTTGAACAAATTTTACCATCGAACACACCGAAAGCATCTCTGCAAACTTTGTTAACTAAAAAAGTTGTTAATGATCCAATGGCTTATTAAGAGAAATTGAAGTAATAATAACAGCAACAGTGAGGGAATACGCACCACAAGATAAGACGGATGTTGTTTGTCCTCGAGAAGAAGGAGGTGTAATCCACTCTAACCCAACCATATTCACTCTGCATCGGCTATAACGCAGTCAATGCTGACCAAAATTGGTATTTTCAAATCTGTCAACGTAAATCAAACGAGTGAGCACCAAGGCTGAAGAGATTAATGGCTACCTACCATCGACACTAACGGCAGCGTCATTAAAGCTATCGTCCTTCCAGCATAGCATTAAAGCTTCATCCTCTCCCGTTGTATGGCTTAACAAGGCAAAATTCAACTTTTACTTCTACCACTGACGTCAGAGAACACTTCGACCTTTACGTGCCTCTCACGAAACTCATTTCCAGATCCAAGCTGGAGAACTGCTGCAGTCCTGCTTAACCTGTCCTCGAGAAGAACAAAACAGCCACCGATCAGAGAGGCTTCCCTCGACACCAGACAGTGATAAAGACAACGAAGAGTAACATAAGGAAACTGCAACTGCTGGGCAAATGAGAATTCCATGGCTTACATTGAATCAGCATCAATTCATGGGAAAAGGAAGACTTAATGTGTTTGGAGAGGAAGTGAGGTAGACAGTGAAAGATGTAGGATGTGGGGTGATGGTGGCCAGACAAGTTGGAGGAATTGAAGTAGGCCTATAGAGAAACCGGCTTTGGAGGGATGGGAATTTGGGAACAAGTCAATTAGCCAAAGTCCAACATTTAGTCCAAAATCATCTTAACTCTGTGAATGATCATGAAATCGTTGCTGTTAAACTCAAGCAGACGTGCATATCCCTTAAGGTCATTGTTGCAATTCTCATTCTCTGATGCAATTTCTTAATGCAGATTGCCGTTTTGTGTTGAAAGATTTATCTACACGTGTTGGAACACCTGCCCTCACTAGCCGACAGCCAGCAGGTTATCAGTCTGTGTGTAGTACGTGTTCTGTGAAGTTATGCTTTGGTCTTCTCACATATCATCATTATAAGTCCGACGTTTGCCGAATTCCTTCAGCGTGGGTGTGTTGGCATGCTTACACGCACGTAGACATCAAAAATGAAGCGACAATCCCACCCACGAGACGTTTATATACACATCAAGGATTTATATAAATAGCTGGCTCCACAAAGTTGCAATGGTGAGACTTTCGCCACTGAGATAAACGGATTGCACCACAATACTTTCCCATTTCCTATTTTACAATCCCAGTCTCCTCTCCATTTTCATGCAACATCATCCATGCTCTACTTCAGTAGCACGGCTTTGTTATGTTTGCATGATCCATGTACTGCCGTATCCTGATTTTCGAATTCTAGGTGCAACTGTGAATCACTACGGAGAAATTACTCAACCAAAGGACCACCACTGAGATGTGATTGTGAACTGCGAGATTCAGCTACCATTGGTGCAAAATGCGATAGCGCTGGCTGCGTGCCGCGCTTAGTGGGAGTGAGAAGGACATGACGTCTGCATTGGGTGACGACTACAGCAGTGGGCTTGAGGCAATTGTGGGTCACTTCGAGGTTGGTCCACACACTGGTGTCAATTTGTTTGGGAGCCCTGTTTCTGGACCCACACACCGCACACCTATCGCCTCCCTTCTCAACGGAACGTCTTTAAAAAAAATTGGATTATGAGCTTATCTGCCTCGGATATAGTTGCTTGAAAACCTACATTCCTTAAAATAAGCAAACAATTACGTTCCGCATTTTCGTTCATTTGTTTAAACAGCTTGAACAGCTTGGTGAAGAGGAACATCGAGCTATAACCAGATGTTTGAACAAATGAAGAAACTATTCATACTTCATGTTCACCATCCAGTTCCAACCAAACTCTGGTAGAATTCCAATCTGTTTTGGTAATTCTTTAAACAACTTACGGCCGCCTGCAGCTTAAGATGGTCTCAGCACGTTTGCACCCAGTGCCACTTTCGAGTTCTGCCGTCTCAATAATGCGTTCCCCGTATGCATTTTAAAGTCATGAGAAATGAGTCTACCTAAGCGTTTCTTGTAAAAGGCACGGAGCTGGTGTGCTACTGAAAATTGAAACAAGTAGGCGTAGCATAACCAACAACCAGTTGACTAATGCACTTACTGTAAAAACGCATTTTTAGTAAGAATAGTGGGCCTTAAACACCAACCTAAAGCCAGTGAATCGTAATTTGACAAAAATCATGCTACAACGGATAGTGCGTAAGAAGAGTGGCATGTGGGAACAGTCAAGCTTGCCTGGAATGTGTCGCTGCCAAAGGCGATAAAATCAAGGTTTTCTTAAGCAAAGAACTCTAAAGATAATAAAACCATGGAAAGGATAAAGTTCCACATCATCGAGATTATGTTCTCTTTTGAACGTCATCTGTGGGGAGTCTGTAAGAATTATTTCAGTTGTACAATAAATACCCAAGTCTGCAAACAGAAGTCATTGTGAGTTGAGACATGCAATTTTGCAAGTTTACTGTGGCAGACATAGGGTCACCGTTGAGCATTGCGACATTAAGGAATCGACACATCTTGTCTCCGTAGCTGGCAAGCATTTAAACTGTTTACTCTGATTATCTCTTCAACATGAGTGCTGACTTTTGGTGGTGCTTAAGAAGATTTTAATAGATCAATTTAAGCGTCAACTTCTTCAAATAGGTGAGAGTTTGCCTTTGCGTGGAACCATGATGGATAAAGAAGATAGCTGTCACTGCGGCATTCGCTTATTTTATCGAAAACAAAACATTAGGTGTGCAACTTTTATGGTGGCAAAAGTGCGTCCTGGATATCTTCGCTGCACTGAGCACTTGGAAACTGGTGGAATGAACGAGGGCTTATGCGTTTTATTCGATGAGGCATAACAGGCAAAGTTAGCAGTCATTCTTCCTTTGTTAGATGTCAAATTAAGATTAGCCATTCCCACAACACGCGCACATTAAAATCCTGTCTTAAGAAGAACATAATGGCCAGTGCGACATGTACACGTTGACGCTAGCAAATGTAATTCAAATAGCGTTTCCGAACAGTCGTGATCGATGCTTGTGGCCGTCGACAAACCTGAGGGGATCAAGACTGTTAGTTGAAGGCATTGTAAGAGGATTTTTACTCCACAGGCACGAAATGCACCCATTGTTACTCCTGGGGAAAAAAGCACGCTTAATGAACAGAATATTGAGTACCAGACGGAAAAAAATTGCAAGCTGACGGAGAAATATGACGAGGCCTTTCAGTGGTCAAGGCAATAGCTCTTATCCGCTCCGATTGCGACACCCAGTTTTCGCTGGAATGACATTTTCAATGAGCCAGTCAAAACTATTGACTGATAAAATAGTGATTCAATCAAATTAAGATTTTATTGTTTTGCTGGCGTTATAAGAAAGGCATTCGCTAACTGATAGTCTTTAACATTGGCTATTACAAGTTATCCGTTAGGCAAGCAACTTTCTAAATAAAACTACGTGATGGTTAAAAGGTTATCAAAATGTATTGGAAAGCTTATTTCTATCAACAATTTTTTTGTATCTTACACTCTGAACCGGTGTGTACAACATACCAGAATGAAAGCAATGTGTTTTGGGTGAGAGGCGTTTAGCAAACACAGATGTGGTAGTGGAGACAATGCAAATTTTCCCGATGTAAACGAGTGGTTGGAAAGCTAAAACTTGTGTCAAAACTAAGTTTATCCCCTTGCTTTAAGGGCATGAGGGTTGAAGGCGACGAACTCAACGGAAGATATGTTATGCTGGTAGCAACCCCAGTAAACCTCGCCTCGTCCAACTATTATATGAGCATAGAAGAGTTGTTTTGGATTGCTGCCCGTGATCCTTTGCTTTATCCTTGACGCTGAAGCATATCCAAGCGCTCCATGCCTTGCTGACTCCCTTTAAGGTCTGTGTTTGGCTGTAATAGACGATGGTATCATCACTCATATTGACCTGGCTCAGTGTTGCGGCATCTTAACCCACCTTGTCATTGGCGAGCAAGAGAGGACCCTCGTCCACAACTTTATTTCATGTCACCAAAATGTGAGTCATCATGACAAGAAGTATACTAGGGAACTCTAATAGAAAGGACTTGCCGTGGCCTACTCCCACGTGGAGTCATGGATGGACAAACGTTCAGTGTAGGCGCGCGGTTTGACCACCCATTATGGTTAAGAAGTTTCGTGGCATAAAGACAAATTATACCAGCTGGCTGGTGGTACGGTCTCGACTCGCCGCATGCCCAAAAGACGGTCGAACCCGATGCTCTCCTACTGTGTCCCCTCCGCCAACCATGCTACACCCTACGATTAGATGATCATTCTTCGCCTAATTCTGTCTGTTCCCACGAGCCTTGCATTCACTTTTGCAAGTTGCAGACAAACTTGGATAACGTCCATGCAGTTTCCTTACTTAATCGAGGACAGGTCAGTCTGTAATAAAACTTCAAACTTTCCCCACTAGTTCTAACAAGACCACGATCGCTTCTCCTTCTACAAGGCTGCATTCAGTGGAGGGAAGGCTTAAAGCATAAAGGCATAAAGGCATAAAGCTTACTTTCTATTTTTTAAAATTGACACAATAGGGCTTCTTAGGAGGTCAGAATGCAATACTTTGCCCAATGGAAGTAGTCAAACCCTTAACATTTCTATATGATCATCTTGGTTATTGCGATATTCCCATAAGTAAAATAGTGGCAAATTTAATAAACTCTTGTTTACTTCATTTTAGAGCATGGTTCCAATGCAGACGAATGAAGGATTTGTAAAAATGTCTGCTACCCTAGATATTTTACCATTGCCCATGGCGAAGTCGTAACGACCAAAAGCAAGAAGATACCCTCGTCGGTGCAAATGCTTTGAGCGGCAGCTCATCAAGTCCTTACCTTTATCAGCGTGTACGAAACCATTCATGACACAGAGAACTATCAAAGCACTACCATTTGTAGCATGAAGTTGAGAAGGATAAAGTGGGCATAATCGTTCGCGCTATCAAATGTACACTGCTACTTTGTAAACTTAAGTGGCAAAGATGATATCGCATGTCACCATCGTCATATTTGCCTTGTTATTATTTTCTCAAACGGCTGCACTCCACATCACACTTCTTCTCCAGCGGATTCGATTTAATCGTATTTTGCGAAGTTAATGGCAGAAAAGAGGGTTGTTTGGGTTTTAATAATAGCAAACTTTTTAATTCGGTCCACTCGCAGTTAACTTCAATACATGGGCGAAACATGCGAAAGTGACTGCGTACCTCATAGAGAAACTTCCTTAGATAAGCAAAAATCAAAGCAAATAATTTATGAAACCCAGAAAGTTGTCTTAAAAGCTTTGCGAAAAGGAGTCCCTATGTGGTGGCCAAGGCACTTTCTCTAAGACGACTATTGAATCAGCGCACTGTCAGCTTCACTCCATTGCATTTTCAGAATGCACGCATTTCTTCATCGTTACAACACGTCTTACCACTTAGTGCAGCGAAAGAGTAAAAACATGTGGAGCGATGCAGACTGTCAACAGTAAGACACTTGCATTTTTGAGATGTTTGGAGCATAGCGTGTGGTTGATGCAAAGCTTTTGAACGGGTGATTATTCCACTGCCTGGTGCCTTTAGAGGGGTGACTGTTTTCATTAATCCATTTCACTGAACTAACCACCCATCATTTTCGCTTTTTACGGAATGTTAGTTTTTTTTGTTTCAATAAACGCTGTTAATTCCCAGAAAGCTAAGTCCAGTTTGAGGGTTGTGCTCCCTTTTTATTTGGCTTCTGTACTTGTGAGTTACTATATCATAATGCTTAAACGAAAGTTGCATGTTAAACCACTAGACATAACAAATACTCAATTACCACGGGAGAGCAAACGTGCTGTCGATTCTTTTAAGCGGATTCGTGGTTTTTGACCAGCCAACAATCGCTTATTTCCAAACTGAGAATTAAGAGTCTACATCGCGTAAGTAGTAACAACAGTAACATTGACGTTGTCATTTCCAAAACATGACTGTGGCATCTCTGCGCATTAAGTTTATTTTTTCAATTTTGGCCACCACAAGAGTCCACTTTGCGTAGAATGAAACCGAATCCGTTAATAGCATCTGTCCATGATTCCGAGATGGAATTGAGAAAAATAGCCTTTAATCTCTCATAGAAATTCAACCATTCCCAGTAGTACTATACGTTAGTGCGATTTGTAGAACATCTTACGCGGTATCCACTCTACTACAGTTAGCAGCCTAGCACCGAAGGCAGAGGAGGACAGTAATGCGCTATCTTTGCGATGTTCAACACTTGATCATCGCAGTTCATTCGTGCACTCTCCCACTCAGCTTTCACGCGTGTCTATCACTTCATTGCTGTCAAGCAGTACACCACTAGCTTCATCGAACCACTGGTGCTCCATGCCATGAAAACCATCTCAGGCTGGCAAATGAGAGTATAGAACCTAAGCCAATCATTCTGCACACAAGCATTAGTGAAGTGGATCGACGTTTACCAGTGGCCTGCATAATCCCATTGTAAGGTCGTGATGGTGTCAATTAATGCAAGCCACTTTCCGTAACAAAGATGTGTACACCAGCGTATTTAGATATGGTAAAGCAGGATTATTTACGAATGAACTTCTAAGTGTTTGTGAGCAACTGCTGGGCGCCCTCCATCTTCACACAACTCAATGCCGGCACATTTGACGTGTGTTTTAGAGATACCACATGTTTTGTCCATTTAGCACTGACATTAATTATTCCTTGATTTGGCGCACTCACAAGAACTGCATTATCGCAATGACACCGCGCAACTTGGAGTTGAATATTTCACCGAGTCATGCACAAGATGTGCTTCCCTCATCGTGGCTGTGCAGTTGCAAGCACATTCGCTGGTTCCTCACTGGTGCACAAGTGTCTGTCTGAAGTGCTCGCTAAAATCCCATTCATTGCCAATTGCAAAGCATTTGCTTCACTCTCACGTATAGCATGCCAACAAATTATGTAGCCTTCCTGAGCATCACTCCAGAACCATTAGTCCTTTATTAAAAACCTTACAAAATAAGCCAAAAGTGCCTTTTCATCTAAAATCACTCGCATCGAGAAAGTGTCTTTGAAAGCCGTCCTGTAAAATGCCACATGGAATAAATTGAAAGAAGGGTATACGTTTATAATCGCTAGAGAAAGGCCTCACAGCTCTATACTATGTCTCTTGTCAATTGATAATTCATACTTGATTCTGTGCTTCATGTCGAGTGCCATGATGCCTATGATGAGCACTTGATTTGACCCGCAAACAAATGGTGCGTTCTATGCGCATCATGTGTTGGCAAGCGTAAGTGACTGAAAGACGCCTCTTCAGTAACACCAACAGGAGAGGTGCAAGTTCTTTTGAGCACCTCCATCGGTTGTAGGTGAATAAACGGTGCAACTGATTCAAGTGTAACTAACTCCTTTTCCATTTTGTCAAAAGCAATGCCAAAACTGAAGAGGCTGTTAGTCATTAATAGGTATACGACGTTAGACTTGGCCTTAAAACGACGCTGTTAAATATAATCGTGCCGCATTAACTATCCAAATCGAGGTATGTCCATTTTCTTGACTATCCTTGACAATGTACGTGAAACATGACTGCTGCTGCAAAGTCGTCTTGGTCAATTTGACTTGTCAAGCTGAGGTCATCACCGCAAAACAATGGCCCCACTGCTCTCTGTTGGTCTTGTCCGTTTCCTTCACTCCCCTCACTTTCCATCAGTAAGCCATTAATAACTTAAACAGTTCTAAAAACCACGAAATTGATGAGTTTTAGATGCTGATGGCAATACAATTGCTTTTCAATGATGAAGTTTACCAAAGAACGTGATTTCCCATGAAAACCTTATCATAACTTCCAATTATTTCACAATAATTCGTTTACAAATTATTTGGAATCATCGACATCATTTGTTTGAAGTCGATGATTCACAGTTTATCAAAATTATACGTTCGCCTTTGTGTTCTATCGCGCAACTTCGCCTTGGTTATTAACGTTTTCTGCTCAACGGCCCCTTCTATCCCACCGTCTTCGTTCATATACTCAAAGCCTAAGCCATCACTTTATGATAGCTATTATATGACTTGTGACCGTTGTGCTAAACCCGTTCTGCATCGCCAATCACCAGCGACTGCAGTTTATACTGCAAGATTGGCATAATACTAGTGAGCGAAGGCACGACCTCATTGTGTAAATCCATATCTCGTTGAGCGATCCTAAGAGTTATGGGATGGAGAGACAGTTGAGCAGACAATAAAGGATGCTTTGTTCACAACATCCCTACACCGATGAAGTCTCAACTTGCACGTCCCCTCACCTCCTCACCACAACTGATTTTCGCATCACAGTGACACTTTTGTGCTATTTTTTTATTTTAGCAATTAAAAGCTCAAGAAGATAACAGGCAAATGACGATAAAACCTTGCATTCTACGGTTATAATTACTGTTCACCACATTCAGAGTTGAATCAGTTTAATGTGTTCCACTCGATGCCCTCACAGACCTTCTTCTGCCTAAGATAAAAAAATAAAAGAAGTGATTCAGTGGTTTTCTTGCCTGTACGTAGGCTGATTAAAGGAGATAAGGGGGTCCAATTTATTAGTGGGAACTGAAGAAATAGCTCTCTGCAGTGGCATCGAATGCACCAGCGTAAATGATAGCGTTGGATAACCTATAAGGGGCAAGTTGAATAAGAAACTGAAAGGCCAAAGGGAAAGGTTGTCAAACCTCTCATCTTGTGGGCCCTTAATTGCATTGCCAGTACGTTCAGTGGTATCACATGCCAATGACACACTTTGTGACAAAACCACCAAAAAGCATTGACAGAAGTGAAGTATTTGTGAAGTAAGGAGGGAGGAAGGTTTACTGGAGGTACTTTCCGATCTCAGAAAAACAAAAGTGTTTTGATTTGGTCGAGAATCTGCATTTGTGTGACCGACTTTTCTTACATTTTAGAGATGGTACTCATCTTTCGTTCCATTTTTCATTTGTGGGCATCCACATAGACCGATTATTAGAGCTATGGACGACCGATCTTGTCCACAGTCTGTGCATGATGTACACCGTGGTACACTTTGTGGTGTGGTGAAGTAGAAGAGCAATCATGAAGGGTGAGGAACTGGCAAAACATAAAATTTGAAAGAGTGAGGCAGGGTATCATCCGTCGCTGTCATCTTTTCATGAAGACAACAATGCTCGCACAAGTTCGATTTCGCTGCAATCTGATCTCCTGTCACTGAAATGGTCTGCTGGAACAAGAACTGCGAGAAAGTCGCAAAACGTGACTGCAGTGCCCATGGATTACATGATCAGCATCAGAACACTTGAGTCCCTTCAATCAGCAGATCTGTTATTCAAAGTTGGCTTGACCTGGACCATGAGTGACGGGATTATCTCAACCAATGTGATGCCATCGTCTGTCTATCACGCCACGTCCAACCATATCACACCACGCCATGATTTACAAATAAATACGTGCGAGTATCTCGTCCTCCTAGTCCCTTAGCCACGATGATATGCGCACGGAATGGTGAGTTGTTCATTACTTAGCATTTCTCACCATCATCATGCTCGACTGTTGCTCTGCACACATTTTGCTTTGTCAGGTCTCTTTGTGAAGGTGGTCTTCAGCCTGATCACTGCCATCGCCATGGTGGCGTGTGAGCTGCCCACGAAGACTGAACAGGCACAACTTCTTGAGGCCCATTTGGAGGTTCGCGAAAATGTGCAGCCTACCGCCAGCAATATGCGACTAATAGTAAGTCCCTTCCTAACACCTTCGCGGTCGACTGGACAAGTGTTGACACTATAATCCGTTTCGCGTGTAAATGTTCTTTGCCTAGACTTATTCTAAAAAATTGGAGAAGCTAGCAGATTTAAGGGCCAGGTTGTGCAGTCTCAAAACTCCACTTTCACCGGCGTACCTAGGAGTTGCACAAAATACCATTGTCATCAGTGGCATAAAGCCACCTATTACTGAAGGCGTGTGCGCCTGGAAGAAAGAAGCCCAACAATACAATTATTACAACAACTCTTGCACAGGGTCCTGTATTCACTACACACAGGTGAGGAAATTGTGTGTGTGCAAGTGTGTGCTATTCATGATATATGGAGTATGGATGCAATCCAAGCCACCCAGCAAAGCCATTCACTCCTTACTACTGAGTGTCTACTTGAAATGCTGTGTGGGTAAAAGAGGTGTAAGCAAGTGGATTCATGTGCATGATGGTGTGGAATTGAATGGTTTAGTACGAGATGGTACGTCTTGTCATGCCTTCTTTCTCTCCACATGGACAGCTGGTTTGGGCAACCACAAATCAGGTGGGCTGTGCAATGCACCAATGTGATAACATCATACCTGGTTTACAGAATCCACAATACTTGATTGCTTGCGATTACAAGCCTGGGTAAGTTTAGTTTCGTCTGACTGATGAGGTGCCTGTCGATACACTGCTATGTGCTCACTGCTTTAGAGGGGGCCACAAAGGACAGCGGCCGTATGCGGAAGGAGCCAGCTGCAGCCAATGCCATAAAAAACAGGATTGTTTCCGCAACCAATGCGTCAAAAAGCGAAAAGGCCATCACGAAAGAGTAGCTGTTCCAGCCTGTGTGGTATATAAGGACTAGGTGTGTACCGCATGTACTGGTTGCGACCAAAATTATGTGCTGCAAATTAGTCGCCATCTCTCCAAGCACTCTTGCTACACTTCTCCACCTTTCCACCCTTGTAACCCTGTCACCTCTCAAGTATGTTTTCTTCATTTTTTACTCATTCTTTTCGGCAGAATAAATGCACACAAACACACATATCTTGATGAATGTTGCTACAAGGAGATGGTGTGTGCGGCGTGTGGTGGAAAGGGCTTAAAGTTGGGAGTACGGAGAAGGAGGTGATGAGAAGGCGAGGGTTTTGGAGATAGTGATGTGCGAGGTGAAGAAGAAGGAGGTATGTTTGTCCCAGTAATAGAAGTGCACGAGCTGTAGAGATAGTGCCAATGCTTTAAAATCGTCTCCATATTGCAGCATGAAATGGGGAATGCTTTGCAAACAGGCCTGATGTTTAAAAAGCCCGCTATGGGGAGCAGGGACTGGCTCAACTAATGAGTCGGCAGAGCGCGTTTGAGGAAAGTTCGCTAATTTTGGGTTCATAGGCGAATTACGTCTCATGCATTGTGGCGTTTGGGATGCTGACAGGGAATAAATCTTATCATATTAGAAATGGTCTAGGCAGTGGACTGTTGAGAACTGTAGTTGGACCCAAATGGATGTGTAAGCAAGAGTGTTTTCAGTCAGTTTTGCCTCACCCGCCTTTACATCAAATAAAATGTTAATGCTCACATGAGTGTGAATTGTCGACGAAATACTAAGTGAAGAAATTTGACATGTGCACTTGAATAAGTTTAGCAAGGTAGTCATGTCCGTACCACTAAATTCTTAATTTCACCGCATATTGTTTAACAAAATTAGACCACAAATTTATCATTTCACATCTAGCCTGATGTGCAGACGTCATGTAGGATGAGCGGATGGATGGTTACATGGATGGCCAGTTGCAATGTCCGTGCAGGAATACGAGGATGTGCAACCTTGAAAATAACCTCCAAGCTTCAAGTCGATGTACATGTTTTAAACAGTTTCAAAGTTGGCGATGCTTAGATGATATGAGGTGAGGAGTAGCTTGATTCTGTAATGCTGACAGAGGTCCCCCTACAACCCTTTACCAACACACTATCGGTCCACTGTTTTGTCAAAGTCAATAAAAATTTCTTAGAGCAGTCAGACCTCTCGTTCTGGGGCAAGTTGCAGAAAGGAGGAGGAGAATGGAGAGATCCCCATATGCAAGTGTTTAATCAATGTTAGTAGGCTGTGCGTGTCCAATTGAGTTTTAATAGCTGATTAGCTTATGCAGAATGTCATTCGCATTGCCAGTATGACTTATGCAGAAATTTTGTTTCTAAACAATCAAGGAACTAATCTAGTGGGGTTTAAAGATGATTAACTAGCTGTACACTGACGACATGCCATGGAACAATCACAAATTTTGAGCTGCCGGACTATGTTGTCGCTCTCTCTTTACACACTCCACGAAATTGTCAAAGAGTTGACAATGCGGTGTTCATTGCATTTTTCTTAGCGTCAATGTAATTGTTTGCAAATGTCGCAATCAGAAGTCAGGAGAACTTAATGCTATTTGTTGATTTTACCTAGATTGGTCAGGTGAAGAGGTTCTTTTAAATAGGGTCAGATAAAAAATGCACTTCTAAGAGAATTTTATTGCCTTTAGTTTGCTGTGTAAATGTCTATGGATCTGAGACGGTAGTTGGTGGAATGTTATTACGAAGGCACTGCTTTTTATGCAAACACTGTCAACGTAGGATCCAACTTTGAGTTACCTCAAAACTGGATACCCGTGCACTAAATGTCGCAAGCCTTGTAGTATTGCCACGTAAGTCATATTGTCCACCGCGATATAAGAACCAAAAATACTCTGGTTGATGCAGATAGAAATGGGTTGACTCCAAGTAACTTCAGTGTTGCCAAGTCTTCCCATAGTCCATTCTCAAAGTTGATCAACGGGGTAACTTCTTTATTCTTTAGAACTCACAGATAATTCATTTGACTAGTAACTGTGCATCGCAAGTCGCCTCTGCAAAATTCTTCAAGAGAAGCTTTAAAAGGCGCATCCGTTCCATGTCAGGAGTCACTTGTACGACAAGCAACTATGCGATGCCTCGATTTGGTTTGTTGTGGGTGAGGCATTTATGATATCCCATATTGTGATTATCGAGAATCATTTTCTCTTCATCCAAATATGCTGAAGCGCTGAAGCACTATACATGTATCCTCACTCCTTATCACTAATAAATCCTCATGCGCTTTACTGCAACTAAACATTCAACAAGACGGCATCAGAGATCGCCTCCTGTTTGCATTGATGAATGTACTGAATCCAGACACAAAGTCAAGAACACATCTGTCCAAAACGACAATTCTTTTCGAGTCTAATCTGTCAATTTGATTTCTTTATTACAAGAGGCAGTTTTGAATAGTATTTCACCTAATTTTGCCGCAAAACGAAACGTTACGGTCTCCCTGAACGTTCTTCTAAAGAGACTACATTCCTACTAACAAACACGACTAAAGTTAGGGTTTCATTCGAAGTTGTTGTGTAAATGCGTGCAGGACCGGAAAGGAGGCGTACAATAACATGTGGGATCATAAGGTAGTGATTGGTGAAAGTGGCATGCAGGATGAATGATGTTTGTTAAGTGGCATCTGCGTAGTGCTCTGGGCAGTGACGCATGTCTAGCGCATGTGGATCATTTAAAGTAGAACATTAAAATAAAGAATTGGTTGGTAAAGAAAATAAATCTGATACCTTGTGCTCAACACCATCACGATGTTCATGCTTTGCTGAATATTAACATTATTTGTACACAAGGCGTGCATTCGTGTGTACTAAGTGGCAACTCTGTGACCCAATACATGTTCTCATTTTGGGATCCTACTCCTGCGTATATGGACGTGAGGAAATGGTAGGTAAAGCGTGGCATCTTCGGAATCAGTGCATCCGACTGCATTGCTTACTGTGTATAACCAAATTAAATTCTGTGGCACAATAAGTGAACGTCAATGCATTGTAAGATGCCATTGTAATACTTTGTTTGATTGCCGGTTTCGGCTCTAGTCGGGTGGTCTGGCCTCCTGACCACGTCAGCAGTCCCTTCCCTCTGCTCTTTGAATATTTAAATTTCGTCTTAGCATTGTAACTTCTTTCGCCTTCGAGGAAGCCTCGAGATGCTTCACTCATTATGCTGTCCTTTAAAGCACCCATTGTCAATTCCTACCACCATAAACTTTACTACAGAGCAAATATTCAGCATCATGATGCGCGTCTGATTTTCATCCTGACCAACGTCCACATTTGCATCGATTTGTGAACTGACCAAACGATTACATGGTATTTCAACTGCGTCTGCAAACTGAGCATCAGGCTGATGTTTGTCGTGGCCTAAAATTGCAAAAGAGACGAACAGTGTCACCGAGTTGGGCGGCCTTAATCGAGTTCACTCGTGTTTAGTTCAGCAAGATGCGTATTCACTGCAGAAACCACTCAGTAAACGTCATTCGTGAACATCAACCCTTCGTTAGGGAGATCAAGAGCAGCCTTGATCGTACGCTGCAACGGGTATTTGCGGTCGACAAAGACTGTCCGAACTTGCAATAGCGACGCATTTTGTTACTAATGCTTACGATTTATTGGTAGGGGCGGGGGCCACCTCGATGCTTCGTACAGTAAGTGAGTGGTTACGACTGATTAGCAGTAGCTGAATATTTTTAATGCAGACACAAGCAAAAGCCTCAGGGCTTTTTTGCTTTATGCTAATTCTTAAAGCGATTTTGCGTTGCACCCCAAGAAGTAAATCAGTGAGAGCTTAGTAACATTAACGCTTTCTCGAAATTCGCAAAAATGCGCAAAGTGAATACGAATAGAAAGCATTGTCTAGGTCCATCGCTGTTGATTAGTTTCAGGACTGTTCTCACCTTGCAGAGGCTTGGAGAATGAGGCGTGGATTGCGTTGATGGTTGGGCGTCTAGTGGATTTCACCATCCCTCGAGTAAAATTGCAGTGCGGATGTGGCCGTAAAGCCTAATCAAATGTCTCGTCTCTACTGGCCATGTAGAGGTGCATCTGGCTGACTGCGGCTTTTGACTTTGTTCACCATCATCCTGTCCTTGTCGCCGTCTCTTCTTGCCTCCATTCCTGCTCCCATCTTCTATTGCAGCACTGTATAAATTCACCTCCAAGCATGAATGTGATACTTTCTACGCAGTAGAAAATATTTCCATAATTTTACGCTGATGCAGGCAGGTAAGATTTTCCTTTTTGATTAAAACTTGCAATTATATCAATCTCTGGTTTTACAGATGCCTTTTGTCTGGCAACTTTAAAGTGCTTCCTTTTGGGACGCTCACCCCTCTTTTCTAATTTACAGCCAAAAGTGAAAAGGATGAAGTTAGATAGGCATGATTTGTATGCGAGAGTTGTAAACGTCGTCCTTCTGGTCTCCGCTACTAGCCGTCTAATTTGCCGTCCTCATGGCATTAAAGTTCGTAAGCTTTTGGCTTTCAACTACCTGATTTCCTGTTTGTAAGTTCTTTTCCCACATTGCATTGGCACTTATCAATGATACTTCCCAATATGTTGTGGCGAAAGGATTGTTTAGTGGATTATTTCCACCAAAAGTCTTAGATTTGTACTAAATGAGAAGGAGGAGCAGTGCGAAGTGCCCAATTTCATCGGTGCGCAGCAACTCAGAAAGGGTGTTTGTGTTGTTATGTGTGTGTCTTCCCTGTTTATAAGATACTATGGGACAAATGTGAGGAGGTGAATAAGGAAGAGGAAAAGCATCGAAACAAACACGATGCTGCGATGACTCAATGCACTGAGTTAAGACAAGAATCGAAAGGGCAGGTGTTTGTTCCAATCAAGTTATGCACAGCACAAAAGTGAGGAAATACCGCCATTGTTTACTTCGTTTTTACTGGTGCCTGTGCTGTCAATCGCCCTATCGAGTTTTGTTGTCATCGAATTGCTCTTTGGTAGCTGCATTTCCGTCAGTCGTGAAAAATGAATTCGACGACTTACTGGTTGTGGTTTCCATCCTATAGATAGTGTGTTGGGATTAGATGTAAGAAAACCCTGCTGCTCCAATTGGTGAGCTGGAACTTGGCACGGTGGATGTCAGCTGTGTACGCTCACTACAAGGATCTTTTTCTTCTTTATTTAAGAAAGGCAAAGACGCAGACAATCTCTCACTTTCTTTACCCATTCCGCTTGCAAATCGGCCTCAAGAATGTCACTTCTTCCCTTGCTTTAAGCAAGCAATCTGTGATACTGCGACCACCTCGAATCGTCAAGGGTGTCATCAACTTCTACTTTGTCTACGTGTCATTCTCACTATACCCGTTGAGGATTTGGCACTTCCTCTTTAGCTGCTGTGTTTTCTATGTCTGCCGTAATAGACTTGATGCCTCTATTTGGACCTTCAGTGAAATCTTCTTCCATTATTGCAGTGTTGCACCCCATTGGCATTGAGGACATTTAATTGTACTTTATAGTGTGACCGCGTAGCCACATGTCTCCGTTTCCTTAGCAATAAATTTTGTAAATCTCAGACATTGTCTTGTCCTCTTACAAAGTAGATTAGAATCAAAGTGTAAGGAGGAGGACCTGTTGGTGGGTTGGTAAAGTGTCCCAGTTCATTGTCGCACCCCTTTCATTCTGTGGTGAAGCGTAAGTGGTGAGCATTGACAACGATGAGATGGGAGTAAGTCTATCACAATGAGCGCAGATCCTATCCTAACAATCCACAGCTCCCAATTATTAGATAAAAGTTTCACCTCTATTCAGTAAAGTACAAAGTGAAACCTGAAAACAAGACTGTTGCTCTATTATGGCTATTTTGAAATGGGAGGACAATTCCTAGTTGTCCAGATGCCTCTTCCTCCTAGAGAAGATGACGACACACCTGCACTTGTAGAATCTATTGAATTGCAGCATCATAACAACAATTTCTTGCATCTCTCCAATGCATCCGATAGCACTGAATGCACCTCTCCAGTGTTATTTAGAGAAACGCATCGGTAGCGTTGATTTTAACATTTACTAACAACACTTTTCACTTGGGGTTAAACAAACTGTTCCATCACTATGACTCGCAACACTTAAAGGCAAATGATTCCGCATGACTTCAGCTTCATCGTAAGCATTAACATACATAATTGCTTACTACTTAATTGAATCTTGTGGGGTGATTAATAGAATGCGCCTCGTGGAGTGGTCACGCACTTGTCGCATCACGTCCGTCCGTCATTTGGGTTGTCTCTGCTGCAGACAAGTTAAAATGACTTATGCGAATCAGCCTCCTCCTCGTTATCGTCAACATGGATGTGCCAGACGCGACCAGCTGAACGTGCCTGTAGGTGGGGCTTTGAGAATTTCTGGCTGATACATTACTGAGGCGACGATGGCACTGAGCATGTTGGCAAATGAATAACCGCAAAATAAAATGTTTCGATTTATCTGAATGGCGGTTAAATGTAGGCGGTGTACTCTGCTTAATCTGGTCGTCGAAGGAGGCGCAATGGCAGAACCGAAACGAGTCAGTTGGTTAAGCGATTAATCGATCATTCCATTCATCAAGCGAGATCACACATTGTAGTGGTATACCCAACGACTTTGCGTATTTCTCTGTTTGTAAGTTTTTTCCCACATTGCATTGGCACTTGTCAATGATACTTCCCAATATGTTGTGGCGAAAGGATTGTTTAGTGGATTATTTTCACCAAACGTCTTGGATTTGTACTAAACGAGAAGGAGGAGTAGTGTTAAGTGCCCGATTCAATGTAGCGCAGCAACTCAGAAAGAGTGTTCGTGTTATGGTGTGTGTGAGTGTCTTCCCTGTTTATGAGGTCTTACAGGATAAATGTGAGGAGGTGAATAAGGAAGAGTAAAGGCACGGGAACAAACACGGTGCTGCGATGACTCAATGCACTGAATTAAGACAAGAATCGAAAGGGAAGGTTGCAATGCGTTGCATGCGGCGATAGGTGGCGAGTCGCAATAGGAGAGCCTGAATTGTTGCCACCAAATTAGAGGGCGACCAAATGCAACTAGACGTAACAAGAGGTTAAGGAATCGTGATTCTGATTGGAGAAATTTGAATGGAATGAATACGAGCACATCGCATTAGCCGCGCCATGGAAGAGCACTCTGCCACTTGTATGTAATCATCTTATGCAGGACAAGCTAAAATTGTGAATATTTAGACAGAGATTATCTCGTGCAAATGTGGGGGACACCTTATTTCTGATGCTATCGAGCCGTGTGGAAGAGATTACTTGGAGACTTTGAATTCAAATAGCTGCTTATAAACATGTTTGTGGCTTTGTTCAAGTAAGCAATGGCGCTGTTTTTATTTTGCCTCATCACTGGTATGAAGGACTTTGTTCGTGATTCTCTTTTGTCTTTTGGAAGTGAAATGCAGAAATGACATGCAGAAGTCAAATTAACCAACTTCTACGATTTCTTGTCACAATTTCGACTTTTTCGGTTGCATCTGCTTTAATGCATCTCGACAAACGAAAATGCTGTTTTCTGGAGCGTCTCAACTATGACAAAATCAGGCCCGTAAGGCAACAATGGCAGCTAGGACAGAAAATTGTCCAAGTCAAAGGAATAGGCTCTTTTCAAACCAGAGTTATGGAAAAATTCAACCAATTTTGCCCATACTTTCACCTCCTACTTCTCTCGAATAGAAGGAATTTTTAGACAAGTCATAATTTTTCAAGTGAAAATACGACAGGAATTTGTTGGGGAGCCAATCGGTTGTCGTGATTAGATTTGTATGCCTCGCCTAGAAACGACAAACACCGGAGAGCCTGTCTGGGTTTTAATCAATGATAAAAAAACGGACCGCCTTTTCCCATTGGACTGAAGAAGGAATTCATTTAGCTCATCCCGTTTCCACCTTGGTTCACCGAATTCCCTCAAATTGGAAAAATATTTTAAGGTGGATGTTTAGAAATACGGACAGTGTGCCGCCAATGTGGTACTTGGTGGCTCGACTGTAGGACCGAGAGTTCATTGCGATCGCCCTGCGGAATGGTACTTCTCACAGTTCAACCGATGATTTACCCACATCGCCATTTCCTACTTTGTGCAATCATTAGCTATGCATGATTTTCTCGCCAAATTTCGTCTGTTTGTCGGCAGATCTGCTGCATCCCATTTCGTCCCACGACGGAACTCGTCCTTGGGTAAAGGAGACTTATTGACGACAAAGAAGGGAAGCATGCAGCTTGTTGTAGTAAGCACCGAGATCAAGTTTGAACCATTGCGATGCTTCCATTAGTCGAGGATTTAATAGAGCACATCCTAAGAAGGAATATTACAAAATGTTACGCGACACCCCATCCACAGCACACCTGCTGGCGACGATTAATGTGGCAGCAGTGCCACCAGTGGTGGGCCACCACAAACGGCATTCTTTTTGGTCTGGTACCAAGACTAATGATGCTTGCTAATCACCCAACGCCTTTTACCTTAAGGCTGCAGACATGCAAAAGGATTAGAATGAGGACGTATGGTAATGATGATGACGATGACCACAGGAGTGCATGATCAATTCAACTACTGACGATTTTCTGATCTTGATTTGATCTGGCTTAGCATGGACCAAGAGGGTGAGATGAAATTGCGCATGGACGTGATAGGACTGAAATGGCAAAGAGAAGACAGGTGGAGCCGTGGTTCGTTAATTAAGGATTTCACCATCTACTCATTGTGGCGTGTCAGGAATGGACCTCTGTCCAAGCGATGGCAGGATAAACCAAAATTAGCCACCTCAAACAGTCCTACAATGTGATAGCGGGAAGGTGAAGGGGATCTAGACAAAGCAGCAGCAGTAGATGGATGGTGCTTAAGTGTGCCTACTTTCGTCTGCCAAGTCGGCTAGGTTATCGATTGTCGTGGCGAAGATGACATGACTCCATTACAGAGAAACCTACAGAGAGGTAGCATCCGCTTATGCCAACCTCAAGCATTGTACCATGGGATATTATGTCCAATCTCTTCGATGGTGAACTACAAAACTGAATATCCACCTTGTCTCTTTGCCTGCTCTAAGATGCATGCTCGAGTGATCATGGGGCGGTGTCATCATCTATAGGACCAAGCAAGAACAGTCAACTTGCGAGCAAGAGCAAAGAGGGCTCGGTAGCCACACCTTACCAAAATGAAATGAGGATTCAGTTCCCTTTCTCCGTGACTCTGGTAGCCGCGTTGTCTGAAGGACATTTTGCAGTGGAAGGAGATGTAATGGTCTCTTATCCCAACTATTCTCTATCAGGAGTGCTGCTCTGCGACTGTGTGTCTTTTTCATTGCACACTCTATAAAGGAATTGCCCTGAACAGCGGTTGATATACTGAGGTAGTAGCTAAAGCGAAAATTACGCGACATTTGAGTTGCGTAGGATGTGAGCTTACGATCGGCGACACGGTCTCATGCTTTGGGCTGTGAAAGTCTTTGTTCTGTCACTCTCGCGTGGTATCCCTACACCGCACCTAGTCTTCCATGTGTGCTTTCTAAGCACAAAGCCGCGATCCCTGCTCGCAATTTTGCAACACACCTCTTCTTTCTACTTCCGTCCTTTTTCTGCCCTGACGCAATCGGCCCCGCGATTCGCCATCCTTTCACAGCAGGACGATAAGTAGCGAGAGAAGTGAAAGAAGGGAAAAATGAAAGAGGCGTGTCATTCTCGTCGACTGCTTCCATTCAGCAAACCAAGCACAGGATGCCAATACGAATTTTGTAACTGCAGCCACCACCCGCCTGCTCTGCACTTTTACCTTTGTTTCATCTTTAGCTCGTACCTAAACCTGGTCTGGAGTCAGCTGTTCTTAGATGAACCTCAGCTGCGTGACGGGTAGGAAGGCAGTCGATACAATTTTCCTTCATATGACAGCAAACACTCATCGTACAGCCAAGTTTGAGACCAGAAGCTTTTCCATTTCTCAATTGGTGGCATGAACTGGCTTTTAATCAGCGACATGAATACCCTCAAGGCATGCGTTTACACCTGCCCGCATCATGAGAAGCTTCATGCAATTTACTTGACCACTTGCAGTTGCTCAAAGCTATCAATTAAAGGAATGCGATGCATTATTGTAGAGACTACTCCATAATCCATTGGAAACCTCTACTGACAGCTATCACCGTTGGCTAACATTCGTACGCTTGATGGAACACCTCTTACAGACTAAAGAATTTAGACCCTTTTTTCAAAATGCCGACTCGGAATTAAAAAGATGCAAGCGACTCTAGTAAACCTTCGGCTATTTCCCATCTTTTGTCCTCCTAATCCCCTATCTCCATGCACTATAGTGTAATAGCGTGAATCATGTCAAGATTTTCCTACTTTGTACGATTCTATTCATCTAAATATGGGCAGTGTCAAGTAGAAGGTAATACCAGTAGGCATGAGGGACGCGACGGTTGTCTCTGTTGCTTTTCTCATGGACAGTCATCAGCAAGAAATGATGTACACTGGTAGTACCTGCAGTCACAGTCAGTGAAGACTTTTCTGCCAGTCAACGAGGGAGCAGCAGTACCAACTAATTGCATATGCAAATGTCTGCATTGATGTCCTTGCAACGAAATTGGCAACGTTGATAAAATCGAGAACATATTTTGGCCTCATCAGAGTGACTGTTTTATACCTAAACGGCACGTCAAACGAGCATCGCTCGCCGTCGGCAGTGAAACATAAACTAAGTGTCTGGCTAATCGTCGATCCACCGAGTGAGAGAAGCAATGGCAAGTAGCGTGTGTGATTACCTCCAGCATTCGAGACATTCATAGAATCGGAATGCAACCGATAGAGGAGTATTGTCTCACAGAAACTCCAGCACTGCTATCCTCAATTAACGTAAATTCCTCCAGTCTACAAACTGCTTGATGGCTTGATCACTTACGAGCCCTGATGGCCAATGGACAGCCACAATCAAGCCTTTGATGTCAGCCTAATGGTCCACCTATTGACAGGCTAGTCCACTGTCTGACTTGCATCTTAGTCAACGCAGACCTAATTCAACACTTGTGTCAACCAAAATTACACTGGAGGGATCATAAATACTTTGGATATCAGGTAGTCATCCCACATCCATCCCCAAAAAAGTCCAGAAATGCGCTTCAAGCAGTAAATGTTGCTAAATTTGTTGTTACGACGTCACTTTTGCTATATAAACACCTTCAAATGTGCTTTCGTTCAGCTACAACTCTCTCGTCGAATAGCACATCACCGCCTTACCCACCCAATTCGACTGTCCAATTAATTTGTAGTGCTCTCAATAATCCACTAGTCAGCCAGCCGGCCAGCTAGCCATATTAATGTTCAAGCAAGGGGATTGGTTCGATTTCAATTAGCTATTATCAAAGTTGTCGACTGACTAGAAAAAGGTGTCGGTGCAAGTGGGCTTCCCTGAAGGTAGTCATACACAGTAGATCGGATAGGAGAGAAGTTGTTTTTTGTTTACTTCGGTAGCGTTTCCATATCACTGTAATCAAGGTTGTCCTCTGCTGCACTCTAACAGCCACCATGTGGTATGCTAAGCTGCTGGAGAACCAAATTATCCACCCCGTCTTCTATTAAAACCAAACAAGCAACAGTTTGAGTAATATCACCGGTAGACTAAAAGCAAGTGTTTCACTCACACGTAGGTGTGTCAAGTGGAACTGAGGCTTTTAAACACACTGTGGAAAAAATAGATTTCGGCGAATGAGACCTAATCAAGTTACGTGCCATTTTTATGGGATTCGCTTACTGCAGTTTTTTTAGAAAGCATTGGTAAAAGAACCCCGTGAAGGAGGGAAAGGTAGGTGATTCGAAGTGTGTAAAGTCTGAAGCAACTGTCCATGTCTCGTAAAGTATTTTATTGCCATGCAATCATCATACTACTATTTGGGTTGATGTGGAACAGCCAATTAACGGGTAGCCTCATGCTTTAATTGACACGGACAGCTATCACCGGAGTTATCCATTTGCTTAGCTTTCGCTGCCATGCCCGCACGTGACGTTCAAGTTGTCGTCATCGTTGCTGCTCAAGTTGTTGAATGACTTAGCAGTCGGTCCGCCCAATAAACTATCCAAGTGACCTAGAGTTTGAATAGGGACTATTCTTGCCAGCAGGTATGACACGTTGCCTACGTTCTCTGGAGTGCGTAGACAGACTAGCATCTCGATTGGTTGATGGTGTCTATAACGAACTAATTGTTGGAAGTGACTGTGTCTCCAGACTGATCAGCTCTTTAGCATGCTGGTTCATTTAATGGTAGCAACCTGCTTCACCTGGTTATCTAATGGGTACGTTATGCTCCCAACAATCTAGTAGCCAGTCAGTCATTTCAATCGGATTCATATGCTGCTGTTGATAGCCTGACTAGACGATCAACCAAGTATCCATCTAACCGACAGCTCAAATTGGGATATGGATAGGCCATGGAAATAACTTCACTAAAATTAACTTTCGAGTGTGCTTCATCACCTCCTTCCCCTATGTTCACGCAAGCCGTTTATTAGTAAAAAATGGAACGGTTTGGAGTGAATTCCTTCACGCTGAATCGTAAGCTCAGCTACCAGCGATCGAAGAATGTCGTTTTCGTTAATACCACTCTAACTCCAAATGATGACAACTGCGGGAATCCTCTTTACTGTGCCGCAACTTTGCTCTAAGTTACATGAGGGAGCAAACTGCACTTCTCTCAACTAGCTTGGAGCACCGAACGTCTTCGTGATGGGGGAGGCATTCACAGCAGAGTTACATTTGAAACTGTGATCCGCATAATGTTTTCCAGGAAGAGCTCGGGTTATACACACTAACGGAAAATGAAGACAAGGTGTTTTTTGCGTAATTGGTGGACAGAAGTTCGGATAATTTTGGTGTCCTTAGCTACCGTTTGTTAAAAATCCAGATGACTTAGGAAGAGTATAAAATTATGCAACTGTTTAGTCTATTCACCCGATTAATCAATTCGCATCAGAAACTGAAAATCTTATTTCATTTTTTAGTTGGAGTTCGTCGCGACGGCACGATTGAATTTGCGGAAATCCATCAAATGCATATGGCAGTTAATAACTACGCATTGTGAATCAGAGACTTGTGTAGGTCAGTGCAGACGACCACTTTTGACTTCATCCTCCGGTTGAGTTCCCAGACCATATCATACGGGTTGAACCTGGTGGATGTGATTCGAGCCTGCCTGTCTTCCGACTCTACTTTGACTCAACTAGACGAGTACTTAGCAAGATTTGTTGTACGATACCTAGAATGGATGTGGCGGGCCACGGCATCACCCACTTGAAGGTGGATGCCTCATGCTGAAGAAGACCTTCTATTCCTCACCAGAATGGCTAATCGCTTGCTACTATTAGTCAAAATGTCTCAAGGTCAACTTGTCAAGCAAAACATTTTGTCACACAGAAGCAACTGAAGAGAGAACGTCTTAGAAGCCAGACACACACGTTCCACGAACCGTGTATTATCAGAAGAATCTACTCTCAAGGACTAGTAATTTGTACTTCAACTTTTCTACTCTCCGAAAATCGCCCCTTTGGATTAGCACTGAATGGCTGGCTAAGTGACTAACTTGTGCAAAGTAGTCTCTTGTAGTTCACAGTTTGACCAGGTCAAATTCCTTCGTTGGAAGGAGTCAGGAGGAGTTAATCGAGTTGGAGGAGGCACGGCACTTCGTAGTAGACAGTCGCACGACCACCTACGAGTGGACAAAAGTGGCAAATAGTAATACCACAACATTCTACCTATTCATTTACCTTCTTCATCCCTACTCACTTCCTATTCGCCCCCTCCCCTCCCCACCCGCATCCCGTACTCATAGTCACAAGCCACTCAGAGTGGAGCGATAGGTCAGTGCAGTCTAGTTACAGTCTCTGTCTGGTGTAATGTAGGCTCTTTCCAGACGACGCTGCTGGACACTTTCGGAAATGGAACACTCTGCCGCTAAGAGAACCGAAGAAGACCACGGAAGCCAATAAACTTAAACGAATAAATCTACAGCTAGCTTGACGACAATGATGCCTTAACCAGAGTTACCTCCACTTAGAGTCATTTAACGCTACCTGTTACTTCGGATGATTACACAAACGTGGAAAAGTTGTGTTCCGCCATGTTAGAGTGACAGTGTCAGTTGTTTAAATTGCATGTTTGCACAAGTGAACGCTTCAGTCTTGACAATTTTATCTATCATCTTAACGTCAAAAAGTCATAAGGCTGCGAAGTAAACCTTTGGTTCGTGCAAGTGAGGACACTATATTGTGAAGTCAGCTATCTGAGTCACTACCACCTTTCAAATAGCTGCCTTTCGCATCATGCTGCTTCATGAGGCCTTAGTGGCCTGACCCCACCTGATTGATCGGCAGTCTCATGTGCAATGATTGACCCTCCTGAGCAAGATCCTTACCATTGTGAATGCGTATCCGTATCACAGCAGTCCGATTACTGGTCCGCTGGTGCAATGCTCAACTCAAACACATAGCTCTTGGAATCCGTCTGGCAGAAAACCCAATATTCCAGAACCTGTGGCAAAACGGCAACAGATTCTTTTCAGCTCATTAGCAAAATCACTCACGAATTCAAAAATATCATATTATACTTGATTGCACCTTGTGAGCAGCTGTAATTAATTCTGAAAATTATGCTCGAAAAGCAAATTAATCACTAAGTTAACTGGGTACAATGCTTAATGTAACTCCTTTACAGCCACATTAATAGCTATTTAATGCCAGGGTTGGTGCATTTTCCAAGACTTGAGGAACCTAAGATAATCAAGCAATATAAAATGACTTGCTGATCCAATTATTCAGAATTGACTAAGGACAGAGCTGTACTATCTCAAGTTAACTGAACCAAACGTGAACGTTTGTGTAACCTAGCTGCTTTAAATTCCTCACGGATTCTACTGCATTCTTTTTTGTTAGTAAAGAACTTTCCTATTCTCCGCATTTTTCACCTGATCTGCTTTACAGCTCGGCGTAGACCATTTGAGGCGACTGTTAGAACATGCTTCAGAATATGCGAGAATGCTATAGAAATGCTATGCATTCAACGAAACCAAGCCAGGTTAAAAAGGGAAGCTAACGACAAATGAGCTTTACTGGAGCCATTTCTAAATACGCGAGTGTATAGCAGTTCTCGTCCCCGCAAGCACTTTTCCGCATTGAATACCTACCTACCATTGAATACCTATTATCCACCCTACAAGTGGATGCTTTTGCCATCGATCAGGTTTCCTAACCACTGGTCTAGCGAAACTTTAATTAATTTCTTTGGTCTCCGTACTAAAGAAGCATAATAGCCAATAGTCTAAGGCGAGTCTTTATAAAGGATTAGAATAACTAGAATCAAACCACCAGGAACTTTAGCCTTAGGGTTGATTCCAGGATAACAGTTGGAAACTTGTTAGCGAACAATTATTTTTCATACATTCTCAACCCTTTTAACATTTGTGGTCTTTCATCTCTGAAATGGTACGTATGGGAATTATTCGTTTGTGAATTTTTAGCTGAACCTAGGACTGCAAAAATACTTTGATCGTCTAACTATAGTTGCCTTTCTGAAGTCAATTTAATTTCATGACAATTAAAAAAGATGGAGATTTTATCGTCAAGAATTGCATTTGCGGTTGCACATGTGCGGGAAACAAGGCGTTTATTTGCAAGTCAGTGAATGGGCTTTGATGCGGCAGATGATTACATCTGCTTACATTGCGACCATGCGCTAGTGCGGTGAAGCTCAGGGCGGTTCGGCAAGTTCGCGTTCCAGGTATGCTTCTGTTTATCGGTTGTCGAACATTGAGTCTCCTACAATGCGAAGTCCATTATAAATGAATTCACTTAGGGTAGGACATTATTTAGAATAGCGAAAGTCGATCATCGGTCCGGACAGCTGTGTCACAAAAGCATGGCTGCTTTGGTGGTGTCTCTGCTCACGACAGCTTGTCTGCACGGCCGCAACTATCGCTGTTCAGATAAGGTTGGTTAGCAAAATGCACATGAGGTAACACGATGTAATTTCGTCCTAGATAACCCACGACCTGACCTCAACTGGCGGCATTTTGTTGTAAACAATGCGACGTGTGACTGACACCATGGTTTTATGTCCTCATAAGCATAAACCACAAGTTCACCACTCCTGCGGAGTCAGAATAAAAGAGTACAGTCTTCCCTAACAAAGTGACCCCTCTCTAGTTTGGACTGACCCATCGAAAAGCGATGAGGGTTGTTAAGCATTGAATATTTTAATATGGTAAAATGTCTACTGCAATACAAACTCCTTTCGCAACAAACTTTCCCAAAGGCGAGCATGAAGAAGAGAAGCATTTCTCTTCCTCATTGAATGTCTATGCTTTCAGAGATGTATGGTGAGCCTTCATTCAGTCTTTATTTTAATTAGTGAGAGAAATTTCTCTTCAGGAATGCGAACAACTGCACGTTAGTTGCAGTGATGAAGGGTGGCAAAATATCTTCTACCTCCATTCTCAAAATTTTGAACCCTTGGCAAATTAGGGGCGACTGAAGCCTTCTGAATACTTCGATAGAACTACCTCTTCCAAATGCATAGGAAATAGCCTGATATTTTAGCATTAATACAGCCCGAACGGGTAGACACAGCCCTTGTCAACTCGTATTTCAAATTTCGAGATCAAACTGACTGTAGGAAGTGGCAGAACTTGACGTTTTGTCCATTCCATACCGAGGAACATCCAATAAAAGCGAATGAGTAGCAATATTTGATGGTAGAATTCTAAATATTTTTTAATGAACATTTTTCGTTAGGTAAGGAGAGATTTAGATGCTTGCACCCGATCACTGGTGCAGCATTTTTATTACATTGTTAGAAAATCTCGGAACCTAGCACCATCCGTAGCATCCATAGCGGGTTCTCACAACACGTAAAAACAGCATGATATATCCCTTTCTGATTAAAAGGAGATGCTCAGTCCTCGCATTTTGAAGTGCGACATTTCATTCATTTGCAGAATTTTGAAATTCGTCTTTATCGATACACTTGAGCGTCAAACGAATTCCATTAGGCATTACTGGTAGTTCCCCGTCTTGTTTTGCAGCCGAGTGACAAGAAACATTAAATGCGATCAAAATAACTCTTAACAAATCAATTTTTAACCCTAGATGCCTTTTTAACTTAAATTCATACGTTTCATTTCATGTTACTTCATGGAGAGGACAAAACGGGCAAGTTTTACCGATTCCACTGATACAAACTCTATGAAACTTGCCACGTTTCCGAGTAGTTATAATTAACTAACAAGGGTGTAGGATTCAGCTTCCTCTTTCCATTTTGAAATCACTTTGGAACTATCTTTTACTGATTGTCCTCGCTAGTAGAATTGCCTACCCCGTTTTCTTCAATGCCACGAGCGGTTGAACCAAGCAATCCCACACCGCAAAATTAGCATCCACGTTTACCACAAACTCTTCTCCTCCTATTCGAGAACGCAGCATTATAACATTGCTTTAGAACGTACGACTACTACCTGGGACGTGTCGCAGGCTCTACAAAAATCTGAATTCATGCAGTTAGAAAAGTAGACGATTTAATGGACAAGATAATTCCTATGCTTATACTCTGCCTCCTCCAAAATCAGAAAGTGTAGAGCATTCCCTTTTCTAATGGCCTTGAAGACAAATCGAATCTACTTGACGGCCTTGCTTTTTTAGCTTCGTAATCGCATGCACTTCTGGACCATTCCAATCGAAATTTTCAAGCCCAAGAAATCGGAGATAAGAACAAGCTCGTATCACCAACGGCAAACGCACAAGGTGAGTTTTAAGAGGCCCGATAATTTTTTAAAGGCAAAGAGCTTTTGAAGTTATTAGTAAACAAGCAAATGAAAAATAATTATCTTCTTGGATGACTTAAAATTATAAAGCGTGCAGAACTGTTCGGAGGGATGTGAGCCTTGTTCTATTTCCCATAAGACAGTGGAGATGTATGAATGAATTGCCTTCGGCACTCAAGCATGCAGGTGTAAGCCTTTACAGCTGAATAAATGTGAGGCTACACACAAAGTCCATTTCAAGATTTTGCCATTTGGATGCTAAGAACACATGCGATTGCCGCCCTCTTTCCATAGTCGGCATCCACGCCCAGTTTTACAATTTGGCAAGACAAGAATGTTTACCGCTATAGAGCCTGTATGGTAGTGACGAGGCGGTGCTACTGCAAATATGGTGAGATTTCTTGCCCAAGTTTCTTGTAAAGAGCTAACGAAACACCCACGGTCGTATTTTTACAATTAAGTAAATTTTCTGCATAATTAAATGCACGCCCACATCAAGACACAGAGGCGCAAGAGTATTATTTGTTGAAAAAATATGTGTCTAAGGGTAATTAAAGACTAGAATGAAGTCTTTTAAATTGGTGAAACCTTCAGTATCGTGGAGCTGTGCGAACTCGACTCTAGACATGCATCCGATTAGCAAAACCTGACAGCTTTAAATCATCTTCCCAATTATGATTTGTGACGCCTAGTTCTAACTCTTTCTTTGAAAGACACTAAGATTATCAGTTGATGCTCGCAAAACCACGGTTTCACAATGTAAAATATCGTATTTTAAGTAGCTGGCTAATGATCGGTGAGCCAAAGCATCACATAAAAGTAAGTCGTCAATGCCCCACGGCCCTTCCAGAAGTCTATATTGCTAAGGATCAGAGTAGGCGCAAATTAAACTGCATTTGGCTTTATCTAAAAAAGGTGATGCTTAGCTGCATAAGCTTGGTTGCAATTTTGGCAAGAATGTAGCCTTATTATCAGTGACAAGATTGATTTAGAGCATAGAAGGCATGGTTCTTAGGTAGCTATACAATTACTTGCTACTCAGTTTAAATGTCTTCTTTCGAACTGCCTCGCTCCTTAGCTTCGACACATGCTAAACATACACAGGCAAAGTTACACGCAAAGTAGAGTCTTGATTTCGTCTTAGCCCTAGAGCTCCATAGGTACAGAATCAAAAGTAATATAGAACAGCCGATGCAAAGCCAAGAATTTACTTTATTAATTCGCTTTCCGATGATTTTTGCATTCTAAACACTTGCATTTAACACCATTAGCACAGGCCTCACAACAGTTGCATCCGTTGCATTCTAAAATAAGCAGTGAAGAATGCGATTCGGATTGCATAGTTTTGAAGCAATCCTGAGACACTTACATCAAGACTGACACCTACCGGGCATGTTGTTCGATTCCAATCAGCCGGCATACCTCGGTTGTGGATGTCGGTCTTTTTATGCTGATTGAGGAAACCTTGAACTCGGCGTGAAATCAGCAAGCTATGCAGATGAGACCATTCTGATTGGTCAGGAACGAGAAGCAAAACGAGTACCCACAAAAATACATTTCGCACGTGATTCGCATGTGCATGCCTTTCACAAGAAATATCTCAGTACCATTCCGCACTTTAATTCAAAAATTTGCGTAAAATTCGTCAGATTAACACTAAAATGACAAAAAAATTAATGTCGATTTGATCTGTAATGAAGTTTTAAAGGTAAATTCGTAAAAAGGCTTTGGGTATGCCCTTTAGAGGCTTTTCTGGAGACGCACATTAACAAGGTCAAATTCTTTGGTTTGCTATAAAATCGTAATCATCTTCAACGTCATAGGTACGCTTAGAGCCACTTCTATCTTCTTTTGAAAATTCAACTGCATGAGTGCATTCTTTTTTCAAAGGAGTAGACAGTAGAGGCTAAGTACTGACAGCAATAAAAGCCTTTGAAAGCTACAAGATCTTACCTTCCGTTAGCCTAAACACTAGTCAGTAGGCTAACTCTAAAAATAAATGATTTATCAAGCAGCCTTTAATGATCTCAAGAGGAATATGTGTCCACCTTGGGGTACTTATAGGATCTATCGCATTTGTCTATTACTACCACAAGTAAAATACAAGTCTGCATAGCTCTTCTTCATGCCTCTTTTGCGCGCCTAAGTAACCAGCCTTTTGTTTGGAGTCCCTACCTTTTTAGCACTTTGTGCCCCTAATTTGCTACAATTGTTCTTCGAACATACTGCAACAAATTGAGGCTGTTGAGGATTGCATCTGGCCTCCCCGTAAGGATGAACACTCGACCTGACTAATGCTTAGGTAGATCGTTTAGATTAGACGGCAAACATCGCTGCCCCAAGCTTAATATATTAGGAGGCTACACTTTATGGAAGGATATTATTCAAGAGTTTTTGCTTTCCACGCTAGTTGTAATTTTTAATTTTGCCCATAGTTGAGACTCATTGAAATGAATTATGATTCTCTCTATTTTAATGGTTAGATAATAAAAGACTCAGAAAATTTGTAGAATTTTGAGTGGCTCTAAAACTATTCGTGACCAATCCTTTAAAGGTAATGCCTTGATTATTTGTTTAATTCATATTTTTGACGTCGTGGGTGCTCATTTCTACGCTTCTGTGCTTCTTCCGTTCACAATAGCTAATGGACTATGCTAGTGGCTCTTAACCCCCTCTACCTCTACAAAACAATTTTCCTTAGCATTTTAATTTCTATGGTTTTAGAGAAAGCACGGGCTACCTCGCTGCTAGAATTATATTCAAGATGCTATAAAGCTGCTTTTTAATCAACATATTCAAGCAGCTAGAAATAATGATAAGTTTAATTGAATGATTAGGAGGAACCGTTTTCAGCATGTCTTCCCTTAATTTTACGTGCAAATATAACGTTTTTTCCAGTTAATGGAAAAGAGCATTTTCGGCCTTCTGTTCTTTTGCGCAAAGTCCTCCGTCAAGTTATTAAAGCAATTCACGTTCATGCTCGACATCCAAGTCGATTTAGTATGTTAACCTTAGCCGCGATTTTAGATACTAGCACTGACAAATTCTTTGCAATTTCTCCTGGAATTTCGAAAAACGTTAACGAAATTGGTTCAGTATCGTTTTGCGATTAAGCAGACAACCATTCAAGATGCTCATGATGCAAGGAAACGGACAACTTCAGTTTCTTAATGTTTAACAAGTGATAGAGTAACAAGTATTTAGTCAAGTTATGCGCGCTGTATTCTTTAGAATTTAGGCTAAATTTATTGACGGCACTGTTTTAAAACATGAAAAGGTTACATATATTTCGACGGCAAACTCAATCGTATAGTGAGAATTCAGAGCTCTTTGTAGTCTGAATGATGCACAGCTTGCGATCACAAGCAGAGGAGATTAAAATCCGTATCCTAACTTATTTTGCATAATCTTTCACAATTCTTGGCATAAATAATGCGCGCTTCTCATTTTTAAAGGAGTCTTTAATGATATAAATCGGGATGAGGGCACAAACATGTATCAGTGACAAGGTCGATCCCATACTTGCAATGCATGGCTAGCATACGGATGACGATTTTTATTTGCTTCATAAATCCCACTTCAACCGCAGCCTACGCTGCCTCACTTGTGCTTTTAATGGGTTAAATCTGAACAAGATCATGATCAGATAGCCTCTTGAAGTAAGACTAGTCTAAGATAAAGTGAGGACATTCAGGCAAATGATCAGTCTTATTGGTTAAGGTTCTCCTGCAGTACGTCGATGGGGTGGATGCACTGAGAAAACACAGTATGATTGTCTGGTAGGAGGAAGTAATAAAGGCTTCGAAAGTTTTTCCATGATTTGCTTTATGGAATCACTTTTGCATCAAAACACTACTAACGATTGTGCGTTTGATGTCCAGAAAGTTATCACTGACATTGGGTGCCTAACTTCATGTAGCCTCCCCTTTACATCATGCAATATGCTCGTTCTTGTCAAGTGCATCTAACATACACTGCGCATGCGAAAGCATTGTGTGCAATAATTAATCGAAAAGAAAATAGTTGAAATAAATTTAAGTTTAAGACGTTAAAATGAATAACTTAACAGTTCTTTGTCGATCTCGGCAACGTAGTAGACGTGAAACTGCCGATCCCACGAGAAAGCGAGCAAACACGAACCGCTTTATTATAAAGAGCATTTATCGCTAGTTTTTAAGCATCCAATTCTCCTGTTTCTCAAATTTCGCAATACGCATTTGAATGCAAATTGATTTGAGTTTAAAAAATAGCAGTTATTTTTTGGGTGTTCAAAACCAAATTGAAAGCTAATACTTAAAGTGAAAATAGCCTGCAAAACTGAGTCCTTGTCGTTTTGTCCATCCATAAATCGAGTCTACTTATGCGTATGCAGACTTTTAATCGAACCGTTGGACCGGAAACTTATTCGTTGCATCGACGCTGAGCATTCGTGGCAGTGTCAGGACCATACCAATGCCATGGCGTGACGAAGACTGTGTGTGGTCTGTAGTCGCGCGTGAGAGTTAAGCCATTTCGAATGAGTAACTGAGCCTCATTGGTGTCGCTAAGACGAATTTAAAAAGAACCTATTGACTAGAATTATTGAGGCTTGGGCTTGCTTTGTTTTCAAAGGTTGCTGCTCAGTATTGCCCGTAAAGAGTAACCACACAAAGATCCAACAAGTGGCTTCCTTGGGGTGACGAGGAAGCATTCCTCCTTGCTACCACCTCAAGTTTCATGCAGTTGATGCACAGCCGCAGACTTCCATCCATGGCGACTTGGGTGCTCAAACAAGTCCGCCTAAAATCATTTCTCTCCCTCAAAAGATTGGCTTCCTCCAGAAGTGGAGGTGGCGCTGGTCTGGAAGTCTACCCGCAGCCATATTGGTTTATTTAATTTGGCATTACAAATACTGGCTGCATGAAAACCCCAATTTCTACCCTATGCGGTTACCGTTTTCATTTGGCATATTTTTACCGAATGTCTTTTTCTTGAGCATCACATGTGCCTGGAAGATCGGACGACTTATTCACAGTGCAATAAATTCAGCTACAGCCTTTCAAGCATTCATTTTCAAGTCTCTATGGCGCTATCCTAAGGGCTCGGGGTCAAACATAAACACTAACTCATAGGTGAACTAAACCTACGTTCACATGGTTACTGGGGTCTTCCTTTATGCATCACATTAAGGTGTCAACATAAATCCGAAATCTGAAGCTAAGCCTACTAGTGTAGAAATGAATAAGCAACTAATCAGAATGTCTTAGTTAGCGAAATCCATCTGAATTAAAACAACAAATCATCCAACACACTGCCAGGTCAACCTTGGGTAGCCGCTTGAAGCGTTATGCGAAATAAAAAATGCACCCAATGAGGCATTACAGTCAGAAAACAAAGTGCCTTAGCAGTAATTTTACTTTGATCTTCTGCGTTTCCTTTGATAAATAAGCGAGTAAAGCAATTAAATGAGTAAGTATATCTGAATAAAAAGCACTTGTTTAGAATGGCTAAAGAAGGAACCTGATTACTTAGTAACCTTTCAGCTAGCTATTTCGAACAAATTTGGCCTCATTGGCGAACAATCTTTTCTTATCAAAATTAACACATCATATAACACACCGCGCCATCAAGTTTAATTAATTGCCCAAAGCATCGCACAGTGAGACAAATGGGCACAAAAAGCCTTGTGTTTAGAAAGAACAGTGCTTGGTTTTTAGCACTGCATTTGGGTTAGCTAGTGAGTAGGCGGATATAGCGGATAAATACGTAGGCAAAAATTAAGAGCGGGTGCATAGTAATGAAGTACGACAAATGAGTGTTGGTGGTGGGAGAAGAATTTACAATGATAGTCCCGCTAAGCTATGTAATGACAAATTTTCATTATCCTTGACTAAACACCGTGTATTTGCATTACTACGAAGTAGGTTTAGTGCTACAAATTGGATCGAAGAAAATCCTTGAATAGCAAATCTGATGAGCTTTGTTTTGTTTTGATTAGCAGCCTAATTGCGGTAGCCCTTACGCTCACCTCCTCTTTCCTGCCACCATCTCTGGTGTGAGAGTGCTGATTGTTTTATGACACATTTACTGTCTCAGTTTTAAGGGGAGTCAATGCAGTCCCAATGAGACTAGAAAAGTTGCTTTTAGCAGCTGCAAGGGAACCTTCACGCGGTCTCAACTGCAGTCTCACCTCTTTCATAAAGTGCCTTTAAAGACACATAATTCGCACATAGACCCCGTCTCCTAGAGCACCTTCGCTGGACTACTGCTTTCTGATAACCACAGTCTAAGGTTCTTGCAATGAGTGAAGAGGGCCAGAGCTTTTAATTGAAGAAATATCTTCTGGCATTGTATCTACCCGGGACCTCTTCATCACCTTTTCACTCACTTATCACCTCGGAGAAAATTACTGAGTAAAAAGAGACCGAGTGGTATTGAATGTAACAAAGGCATGTTCGATCTAGAAGAAGCAGCAGCCGTATTGACAACTACTCGATACGACGATTTCTAATTGAAGAACTTGAGAGGAAGACCTTAGTTCTACTCTAGGTGAATGGGAGGCCCTATGTAGTCCATCTTTCTGTAGATGTCTCCTAGTTCATGATGACCAGTATTAGGACCTCTTGAGCTATAGGCACCTGGTCATTTCAGTTTACACTTTTAACGGTGTTGCCACGTGATTTGCCCGATTATCATTTAGGTCATTGTTTAAGTAAGTGGCCAACGAATTCTCTTACCAATGCTGTTCCTTACAAAGGAGCAATTGGAACGAAATTAATTATCATTCATATTAAAAAGTGATGGATAATCATTATTCATTTTCGCTCGTCTGTTTGAAAGTCTGATCGCTGCTCCGCCGCCCATCCAGCGTTATCTTTTCACACAAATGAAGTTTGCATATTGATGTGCTGATTGGTCACATATGCGTCTGAGTGGAGTCAACAGCACTCATGCCAATCAAAGTGCCACTGAATACCCTATGTGCCCTTTTAACTTAATATGCATGCATAGTGCAGCAATGCTTTCGTTATTCTTTGGCTGTAAGGCATAATGTGCAAATATTAGGCTCCTGGTTATTTTCCTATTCGTCCCATTTATTAGTGTGTGGTAACCTCAAGCTCTCGCCACTTCAGCTAGCGACATGCTTTGGCATTACTATAAGTCAATTCTGTGGGACATGGCCACTTTCCATCTGCCCCAAGTACTAAGAACAAGCAAACACAGACCCATAAGTTGGAAGAACTAGCCATTTTTTTTCATAGATACTTTGTTACATTTTGCTCGTCAACCTTGAGAACCGCAAACTGATTGCACATGTACATCCGCATTCCTTATGATTTCCTGCACCTAATCACGCCAAGCAGTTCAACTAATTTGCACTATTTATGCATTGCATCAGAATGCCTGATAAATATCTGTGAAGAGTCCCAAGTTTCACAAGCATCTAAATTTGTCAGCCTAAAAGATCATCACTTTCTTTTAGAAAATTTATTAATAAGCGATATTTATAGAAAAATAACCTATCGAATGGCCTTGCAAAAAATAAGTGAGTGGACTCCACCACTTCGCCATGCTAACTTGGCAATTGCATGCCGTTTCTCAACCACTTTTCTCTAAATTTCCTAACCCAACAATTTTGAGGTAGAAACAAGCGCACCACCTTAGATAAAAGCGGAAAGGTCGAATCGTGCCCATCAGTTATTGGTCGACATGAGAAAGTTATTCACCATCAGGTTTTTAGGGATTATGCCATAAAAGGTCCATTCCGACAGATTAGACCAGTCGATGATATTATTTCCATCGTACCTAATGCACCACAGTCATCAATTCGTTGTTACGGCAGGCAGTGAAGAACCTTGAAAGGAAGTGAGGAATTTAACGTCGCAATTCATGTCACTCGACTTATTAACCTTCGGGTGCGTAAGGAGCGCGATATTCACAATACGATGCAGTGTGACGGATTTTAAGTTGACGATTCGATGATTCTTCATGGTACATAGAAAACCCACCGGATAGATTATGCGTTAGGTGTAGTCAAATGCACCTGCTTGAGTTGCACATGCTTTACGCAAGGAACTATAATCATCTTTAATTATGCATATTTTGCGGCACAGTACTTCATACTGTGCTAAAAACATGTCCTAAAACTTAAGGTTTGGACTATAGGGTAGAAGGACATCAATGCACATTGGTGTTCAGGCTTGATCCCAGAAATGTGTAGATAAAAAGCGATAAAATGAGTCCACTCGAAATTTTTAACACCTTATGGATTCATATACACTCTGTAAAGAAGTCAGTAAGGCAGTAAAAGGAGTAGCTGATGAGGATGCCTATTCGACTGGCTACATTGTTTATGCAGCGATGCATGATACAAATAATGCAGTGCCAAAAAAACCATCTCCAAACTAAGATGGTAATGCAAGGACTTACCATGTCCGGAGCGTCAACATATTTGCTTAATTTTAATTTCGACTTAATTAGTATATCAGTGATTTTGCGCTGTGAGCTATTTCGATTCTGAATTGTAAAGAAAGCCTACGACCTTTGGTGATATAGAAATCAAGGAAAGAATGTAAGGTGCAATCAAATTAAGTATACGGCATGACGAAAAATATTAAAATAATTGATACTGTAACCCGCCATTGTCGAGAGTTGTTTGCATTGACTGATCGTGTGGCAGCGTTGTCGAATTTTAAATAACTTGTGCTTTGGGGATTGGGATGACCTAGCCTTGGTGCTAGCACTTTGGTTTAATTAGTAATGTTTATTCTGAATGTCGCCCTCTCATGATGTCTGCTAAGTTCTCCTTCGTTCAGGAATCGAGTATGGAGTAAATAGTTTTAAAAATATTTGCCCGAGATCAAAAGCATAAATCAGCCAACCAATCCTCAGATAGGCATTGCATTGAGGATACCCCACTTCCAAAAAGCCATGGACAAATTCACTGTGTGAAGTGTCCTTGAGTGGCTAATACATGACTTAGTAAGATAGTGATTGAATATGAGTAGAAAAAGCCATGGATTTGGGGATTCGATTTCGAAATAATTGCTGCTACCTATGGTGGCAGTAAAGCAAATTTATGAATCTTGTAGGCCAATTGACAATAAAATCTTCTGCCAAGCGTTGTAGTTCCGGTTGGTGGAATAAAACGCATTAAGAAGAGGATAAGTGAGGTAACTGCGAATGACATGCCTCAAGTATTTGCAAGTGTTTTGGAGTAATTTATCATCCCGCCATTTTCTAAAGGAGCGTCTGTCAATTTGTTAGTCTCCGTGTGTTCAATACTACTGTTTTCAGGCTCTGCCTCTATTCCTCAATGCTTCTAAGCATTGAGTCAAGACTTGGTTGAAATTGCCACTACTTCATGCATCAAATTCATTCACCCTATGCCCAAGAGCCGAACATTCTGTGCTATCACGGCATGAAATACGTTTCTTGAAATGCCTGACCCTACGCGCAGATTTCAAATATCTGGCATTTTATGTGTGATAAATTTTTTCAGATATACGTTTGCGCCCCTTTGCCATGTTTTAACAACCAAACCGACATTGAACACCTCACAGATGTTGATTCTCAGTAGACCAACATTTTGAGGGTCGCGAAATGTGTGACTAGATTAAAGCTAGTCTGCATTAGTCCAATTTCATCAACAATCTTGAGGAATGCTGGTGACGAAGCTTTTGTGGCAGCTCAATACTTAAATTAACCTGGAACCCTCTTAAGTGGTGCATGCAAAATGCCGATTGTAATTATACAAGCACAACCAAAGTAATGCTCTTCTGTCTTATTAACTTAGCTGCTTTTAGCAGTAAAACGGGAAACACTACTGATGCCAATGCTGCTGCAAGTTGAGAATGCGCACAGAGCATTATGAGTGCCTATGTCATTGGATTGTATTCTTATGTCATACGAAGGAGAGTCAGACAAGTATCGTGAATGCGTGAATCTCAGGCGGACCGAAAGAGAATAAAAGAGGTAACACCAAGCCACGATGCATTAAACTTCGGCACATCTGGCACGCCATCAGTGTATGCTAGCGTCTTGAGCCAATGACAGGTTTCAAACCCAATCTTATTTCTCATTATTTATTTTCGTTTACACCCCGCCAATCGCCCGGTTATTTTCTTGCAGTTTAGTCAATCTGAACTGTTCGAAAGAGTTGACAAAGCTCTCTTTGGTGCAACACACGCGCAGTAATCTTGACAGCCAACGCATACACAAACCTCCATAGGAGGTGGTACATGCAGTGAAAGTAGGCAGAGATTCGTGCTCTCACTCAGCCCTACTTCACCGATCCACGTGTGGCGATAATGTGCTGTCTTCTCTGGTAAATGCAGCAAATTGAAACCACCGAGGTGCAAATAAGAGGCTAACCCATTCCACCCCACTGGCAGCTGCATGGCCACCAGGCACGTACGCGTTGACTCTACCTCCTTTGCCCACACTTTACGCAGGTCAGGGAAAACAACCGCTCTAAACACCGCATCTATCACTCATCCAGTTGGGAACCTCGGGCGAACCCAGGAGCTCGATCATACAACTGCCTAAGTCACAACATTCGACAGTCCAGCTTCCATCTACCTCATTTGTTTTGGGTCAGAGTTTCGCTTGCTAATTTTATTAATGAAACAGAACTGAATAAAATAGCAAAGGAAAGGTAGCTTGTGCGATTTTTCTGCACCAACCACCGCACAGTATTCGTTCAACATTCCTAACACGGGCATTGGTTCAACAATGCGGAAGACTTTCAAGCAAAAGAGGAAAACTTGAGCATGTAAAATACGACGGAGGATTTTTGGCAGGCGAAAATGCATTCGTTTTTCAGCATGTAAGTAGCTCCTGGACAGGCAGAGTGTAGAGAGCCTTATCAGGGCCAGTGAGCATTCTTGGGTTGTCTGCCTCTCTTGGTACCAAGCGGGCATTACTTTTCTCTACTGAGACTTTGGAGAGACCCAATAGGAAAAACTGTCTTTGTAATGGAAGTCACCTGCGGGAAAGGCGACTTCCAAAGTGTTCTACCGAATGAGGGTTGATTACCTGACTCAATGACTACACCACTTGCGCACTTTGCAACGCCTTTGTGCACAGGTGCATACGCCCTGCTGCCTTCGTTCGCACTTGGCAAGGAAGCACGATTTGATAAGTTACTAGGTTTTGGGTTTCTGCACGTTTCTAACATTAGACCAACCTCACCAATAACCACCAACCGAACTCGAGGTCAGCAATCAATTTGGTACCGAGAGCTCGCTAATAAATTCTAACGCAGCCATCACTGCTCCCTCCCATTCCAGGAATGTTAGACCCATCTTTGATTATCGATTCACTCAACATATTCATTGTATCACATCCACCGATACATTCAATAAACATCTGATAAAGTGCGAATGATAACACCAATCAGATAGGGAGGTACCATTAAATGCACACTATCCATTCCATCATAGCTATTACGACAAGTAGAAAGGTGGGTAGCTATGTGAGATCTGTCATACAACGATGCGGTCAAGATGCAGAAGGTGAGGGATATCGCCAAGCACAAGCCCTAGGCGCCTTCACTCCTCCCAATTTTATGCGCCTAAAAACAAAACAGTGTATTATCGATATTATTTAGTCAAATTAATACTCTGCAAAACGAAGCAATATTCCTATACGAAAAAAATTAGAGACACGCACCATCGCGCAGCCAGTTTGGTAGCCACACATATACCACGAGTTGAGGAGTTTGCGAATGGCCTTCTCGTCATTACCATACGTTTCAAGGAGCAAGGTGCGCCAAAACCGCGACAAGACGAGACCACCGCTCCATTCATCTCCCCGCGAACCCATCTTGCTTTGGCCTTTCCTGTTCTTCATATCCGGTTTTCCCGACTGCACGTCTAGCTCAGGCACCGCTCCTGGGAGGCTCCTAAAATGCAAACGCATTTCAAGTCTAAAATCAAACTAACACAAAGCGTGCCAAGCAGTGCCACTTCGCCTTGGCGAATCAAGTCACATGATCGCCTTGGGAACACCAGCGAACCAAGCAATCTACCAACACCGAGGGTGCAAGCTTACGCCCGCCACCAAACCTTGCTCATTGTTTTGTCTCAAGCGTTACACAAACGTACATTTGTTTCCTTATTTCTCTTCGCATGCGTTTCTCATTTCGACTGCAAGCAACCATGTCGGCCTCAGCTGAGTAATAGGGATAAATATTCTCAAAAGGCACATAGCATTCATGGCGTCTGCGATGTAAGAACCTGACTTTATATATTTGCTCAGTAATGTCCATAGCGACGATCTTTACGAAGTAAAAGTACGTGTCGCCACCCCACTGACAAACGCAAATATCACCAACATTAGGGTTCCTCAGTCGCGCAGCCCTCTGTAACGCAAAAACAGTCTACATTCAATCAAGCCAAGCGCTGCACAAATTCTTTCTACTTTCCTTACCTTCTCCTCTGGATTTGCGACAGACGAACTCGCCTGTGGCTCTCTAAAACTTAAGAATCATATCATTATTCCACGATGAATGCGAAAAGGGCAGTACCAAAGAAGAACATACCTTAGGAACGACTTCATTCCTCCAGTGTTGAGCAGCTCCTGAGCAACAAAAGCGTTGTCATCATCCTCCACCCACTTCCAGGACGAAGCATCAACTCGATGTATGCGGTCAAGACGGACGAAATATTGCTCGTCATCATAATAGAGAAATTGTACATCACAATACCCAGTCTCCTCAGTAATATCAATTATTTTGGCGAAGTACCACTTGTTGTCCTCGCAACATCCACAGACACATATGTTGCCAACCTGCCACTCACGAGGATGGGTATCCGTTCGCTTCCTCCAAAACTTGAATTCAAAGCAGACTTTTGAAATGCATCAAATAAAGTAGGCAGTGTGGCTTAACAAAACAAGTCAGATTTAATCATCCCGACCAAGAAAAGTAATACAAATACGGCTGCATTGAGCTAACGATTTGAGTCAAAACAGAAGTGAATGTAATGCGGATTATTCCTGGAGTGGTTATGCAGCAGTTTTTGGCCTAAAACCAATGCGTTCTTTGTGTGGGATGTACGATGGAGCTTCAAATGTACTTATCCTGTTTAAATGATGGATGGGTTGAATGCTGAAGAAGAAATGCAGTTTAAAATATGACGTGGGCATTATTCCAAACAACAGGTCGATGAGAGTGAAACGACTTGCGTACTTTGCTCTTTGCACCAGGACCTGGAATAATGTTTACATCGTATCGAAAGTGCAATTCCTTTTCAGCAACCGACCTTTCCATCATTTGAATAAAGAAAATGCAATCAAGACTCCATCTTACATCTCCACACGAAGAGCGCGTAGGTTTCAAGCCATGGTAGCCACTACAACCGAAGATTAGAACTGGTAGACACCTGCTTTAGGAAGCGCATTTATGGCCCTATCACCCACAATAGACGGCAAATAAAAGGAAGACACCCCTTACGATTCCACTAACTCAGGAGTCAGCTCGTGGTCAACCTCTTTTGACACTGTGTTTGGCTTACCAATTTGCGTGTTGAGGACTGTCAACTTTGATGAAGAGCTGGCATCCGAGGCAATTATTCGCCAGTATCATCGCTAAATACTGAGTCTCTGCAAATCTCGGGATCCGAGGTTTTTTGATAAAATTAATTGTTTGGAGATGCTTCGGAAGGCGGGTGGATGAAATTAAAACGCATCGCTTCTACTCTCCTCTCTTGTTTAGTTTCTTCCAGTGATTGAGTGGCTGAGTGCTATTTGCCCTGATAATGTAATGATCTGCGGCCTCGCTAGAGACTAGTTAAATGAAAAGGTGAGTGGTATGATTTTCGTAGTGCTTACCTTCCTCAATCCTAGATGCAGGTGGCCAGGGGTTCCTTTGATGTTGGGATGATCACCTCTTCTGTGGCTCATGGCTACTCTGTGCTTGAATGCGAAGCAGAGGAAACAAAGTACGGTGTGAAAAGTAAAGTGAAGTGAGATACGAGCTTGAGGGAAGTGATGGTGCTGAGGCGTTGAAGCTGAGGTAAACGTGATGGAGACTGTTCTGAACAGAGACGTTCGGTGATTAAATGTGATGTGGTCTTGCAGAGCTGCAGCTTTTGCGGGTTTGTGATTTGGGACTTAGGTTTAGCAAACTTACGCATTGTGAGTTAGATTTTTCATATGTTGGCATCAAACACGAAGGAAGGCTACATTAAAGTAATGCATGGGCTTGTATTGAATGGCCTTAACATGGTTGTTACCACGGTGTCCTCAATGGTGGGTGACATCAGCGCGCTGTTAGGATCGTCAACACATGACTTATGCATCGGAGATGGAAAAGATAACTTTGGTTATCGAGGCGTGGGGGAAGGATGGGTGATGGAGGCCAGCCAGATCTCTCGACGTTAACATTGTTGCTTTGCTGCAACACAAAATAGACGTGTCTTGACCTTGAAAGCGAGCTAAATCGATATGCAGGGTAATACGGCAGGAAAGTTCTGCCTACACAATTACTCATTCATATAACGCTATTTGACCTTGAAACTTGTCCTTAAAATGTGCATCTTTATTTCCACAATTCTATCGACTACCACTAATCTGATATAGATCCATTTGTAGGTCATACAGTGACGACATTTACACTTAAGTATGAACTTCACTAACGACTTGAGCCCTAAAATCGGTACTGGTACTGCTGTGGGGAGGCAGACGCATCGCACTACTGGATAGAACTGTCTAGTTGGCTAACGCATCATCCATTAACGGTGATGGATATCTACCTGCTTGGAGCCACCACCGGATTCGTGGTAGTCCTCCTAGCCTAGCTAGTTGCCTTTGGCAAGCATGCTTCTCGTCAATAAACCGGCATTACACCTCTCCGATATGGAAGTGAACCCTCTAAACAAGCATCAATCTTACCACTGCTCACCTATGTTGATTCTTTTCTGTCACGGAGGAGGAAAGGAGGCGAAGGAGACGAGGCCAATGCACCACGTGTTGTCTAGAGTGGTGTTGTTTCACTGCGCTTCATTGGACTCAGTTCCAGTTTCGTTAGTTGTGGTATAACCAAAGTTGGGTAAGTGGTGTGCCACGAACGCTCATTGACATATTGAGGGGGCCGCGCTTGCTATTAGGTGTGTCTAAATGAACGTCGACTATTCTAGTAGGCGAAGTAATGACGAGTCGATAACGTAGGGCCGTGGCGCAATGAAAATAGAGGAGACACATCTGACGCTATGGAGAAGTGTCAAAAAAGGGAGCTTTGTCAAGAGCGCACTCCTCTCGAAGATCACTCGACTATTTTACTTAAAAGAATTGTGCGACTTTAGTGCTAGAATAAAGTTTGTCTGTGTATGAAGGAAGGGAATGATAGCGGAGCGTGAGGACCTGGGTCGGCAGTCCAACCGGACTCTTCCCGACTAACAGTCTACGTCAGCTTCATTTCCATGCACTATCTAAGCACCTGTCCAGCAGATACATTTGACTGGGCTTTTAGCATCTATCCCCTCCGTCGCACTTTCCTGTCCCATCCCACTGCTTTCCTGCATTGCATTAAAAATATTCTGCGCTAACTTGATACGTTTGCTGTTTGTTTAGTCCTCAGTCGCATCTACATTCACTTGGATGGTTATTGTACCTTCGTCGAGTGAAGTGACCTCTAGGCCATGCTAGTAACTGAAAAGTACAGTACTGAGTTCACTGAAATGTGGCAGACCAAAACAGCAAGTACATTGTTTACTTTTTGGGTTATTGATAAGGTATGATGTCTTTCAAGCGTAGAGAGTTGAAAAGTAAATGCCGGTTAAAATCTTTACCACCACAGTGCCAATTGCATTACTTCCAGATGTAGCTGAGCAAATTTCTGGAGAAAAAACTTTGCCAAAATAATATGCCTTATGCACAATCGCGATTCAATCATCAGATGTTGAATGATGAATATATAATGTCGATCGCTTGCCTTTCAGACGCCAGTTATCCACAAACTTAGACCAATACAATCCATTTATTCTCGTCGACTAGCCAGTAATGACGTAGTAGCTGTATTATTGCCGTTAGGCCGGCAAAACACGCCCACGTGGTAAGTGTAGCTACTAACTGTGCAAATTGGAATCTCTGTAGAGATTTGACTGCAAGCATCATTGAGCCTACAGCAGTCAAAAGGCGGATTAGATTACCTTCGGAAGATCTATAAAACGAGATTAAAATGAGGGCACAGCATGCTGATGTAGGACTTTCATTTATTTTTAGTCTTCAAGTGAACGGAGCTTAACGGAACTCATGACCGGAGGGATGAACAAAATCCACTAAATTAATTCTACTCTGGAATAGGTATTTTACAAATAGGTTGAGCTCAGTTATAAAAAATTTGCCATTTGTAGAACAATCGCCCCACCCATCCTCCATAGGGTGTCATGTTGCGAATTTGAAGCTTGAATGGATTAAAATTTAAGGTGAAAATTGAGGAGGCAAAGTGAAGTCGGTCATTTACTGATGGTTCTAAAAATTCTGCGTTTAGAGCCACAGACGCAATCTTACACCTCCCTTCTACCCTATGAGCATGCCCTCAGGTCAATTGGCACGAAGACTTGTCAAGATGGATCTGCAATGATTAGAAATATTTTGTTGAAATTTGGTTCATGTATTCTATGTTTTAGTCTCATGTATTTGCACTGGTAATAGAGCAAGTCCAGCACTACATTTTTAGCGGCGAACCTAGTAACAAACAAGGAGAAAATGGAAGAACAAGTTGCAATGAGTAATGGCCCAAGTTGCGTATTTTGAATAATTTTTTGAAGCGCCGCTTCTTTAGTGGAACCAATGTGCACCTCTCAAATTCACTTTCACCGTATTTTGCTCAAGTCGCAACTGCGAAATTCTGGTTTACAATGGAGTGAATTCCGGAATAGCTTCCTCCAAATTCGTCGTAAAGTGTTAAGTATAGCAGGGTGGTGAATTGCTGACGGAGAATCAAACAGCTTCAAGCACTGTGAAATTCAAAAGTCATTGACTTTTACGGTTATTCCATGTGGCAGAAAGTGATTTTCTTTTGATGACATCCACCACTAATGGTACCATGAGAAGTAGTCATTCTAGTCTCTAGTAGACCACTGCAATCACCTCTTCAATCGTATGGTGACTAGAAGTTCAACAAACGACTCTTGCATAAAATCCAACCCACTATCGGTTTCGTTTGCTGAAATAAAGGTGCCAAGGTACACAAAACACCCTCACATCAAGAGTAGTCACAAGGACTCGTTTTATGCTTGAGATTTGTAAGCTAAATAGCGTTGCGGAATCCGTCGATGACACCACGAAAGGGAATTGCATAATGTGAGAAGATTTCACCAGGAAGTAGCGCGAGAATGTGATCACGATGGTAAAAAGGCATCACGATGTCAGAAATTATCAATGGAGTACGAAACTATAAAAGTGCTTCATTTTGACTGAACGAAGTGGTGGAAGAATCCGCATCACCTGATCAGTTATATTGTTCTATCTCAACTGCTGGAGGCTGTAACTGTGTCAGTTCAGAAACAAACTACTTCAAGTGCATAAGTATCAGCTTTATTACTGTTAATGCCAGCACAGTCTCCAACACAACATAATTTACTTGCATTCTTACACACATCGTTGCAGTAAATTCGCCTGACCATGGCAGTGTGAATACTTAGTTCGAGCCCTGTTCCTAAACACAACCTCAAATATGAGCTTCGAAAAATGGAAATTTACGTTGTGAGATGGGCAGACGCTGTGTGGGATTCAGCAACTATGTTGCTGAGAGCCCTTGCGACTCAGTGACACACTGGAATCTCTAGCTGTGATTAACTTCTAATCCCAAAACCCACTTCCACACTCTTGTCTAAAATCAAGTGCTTCCTTTCACATCGCGACCATAATTGCGCTGCCTGCAATCTTTGAGTGTGGTTGCATAGCAGAATTGGTTGCTGTGTGCAAGGCCATGTGGCCATTCACACGCATTAGTGACGCTAAGGTCAATCATTCCCACAAGACAACTCACTGGCGCCCCAGTCAAGCACGTGCATAGTGTAGCAGAGACAATGGCGTCAGTTTGTTGCATTTCAGCTCTATGAGAGATTCCCTTGCATGCACTCTCTAGGAATAAGATAAGAAATTCTGCCCTCTACCCCCCATATTCTGCTGCCAGACACTATATTTTTCTTGCAGCATGTTTATTTTGCATAACCCAAGGAGGCGTGTGCGCAATAGCTTTCATCCACGCTAGATTGTGGAGCACCAGTTACTCCAGTGGATCCCTATCGCAACTGGCGAAACCGTGTCTGGTGTCGGATGCATTGCATTACAGACATTCCTGGCGTAAACCAGAACAACTCGGGGCTGTATTGGAAGATGAAATTTAGATTACGCGTTTCGCGTTGGTATCCTCCGCGACCACACACCACTCACGACAACTAACAGACCCAGATGCTGATGTGGTCTATGCTAAAAGTTACTCAAAATGCTGTTTTCTCTTTACACTTTTTCGATTAACTTCGATCAACTCCTACAGATTTTGGGGGATAGTCTCGTTTATTTCCTGGTCCACTGTCACCCACTCATATGCGGATGATAGAATTTAGATTACTGTAACTGAAGTCGAATGGTAAAAGCAAAGGTTACCCATTTTTCTTAGCAAAATGCCCCTCAGATATTGCGTACGCCAGATTTCGCGCGTACGGAATTGTGAAATTATGCTTCATCCTAGTGAGGTGTGGTTATCTGGTTCTCTTCACTCTTTAATTAGAGTCGACTGCTCAGACTTTGAACAAGCAGGCGTTTACTTGATTGCAAACCTGCAGGCTGGACCAACCTGTCACCCAGACCGTATGGTTAGAAAATCCATTGAGATAGGAGACGACCTAGCAAAATCGCCAGTTCGAGACGATTCAACTAATAATGGAATGCATGCTAACTGGTCAGAGTGCTAACCTGCCAACTAACCACCTAGCCAGCCATTTAGATGAATGATTATGATTAAACTGATGCCAAATGACACGTAAAACAAGCAATTTTCTCTGCCAGGAGCGAGAGGTAGGCTACGTCCCTAGTGGTAATGACAAATAGATAACGAGTTTTGAGAATGGATAAGATTTAGGTCACTTACTCATATAAGCACAAAGTGACAAGAATTGACAATCCAGGGTGCAAATTTCGGGCAATATGGCCACCTCTGTGACCCTGACCAAAACCGGTAGTTTAAACAAACAAAGTATTACATTGCCTCTCTCCTCTTTCGGGCGTCATCTCTGACGCGATCCTTGGTAGACATTCCGCGTCAGCCACCACAACGTAGTCAGTGCTGCAAGAAGCACCCACGAGCTAACCATGCCAGTAACCGACATTCGACGCAATTGAGGCGACGCTTGACACCAACGTCAATAATCCCTCTTGGCAGTACATTAGACTTCGAGTTTCGTTTGGCTTAGGAACAATGTTCAGAATAAGTGGTTCTGCCGACCATCAGTATGTCCATAGGGAGGCGATAGTACGCCGATCTCCTTAAGCAGGTACATTAGGGGCAATCTTCGGAACGAAACTTTCCAGGTGGTCCATGGCTAGTGTCGCTTCAGTTGCTGATAGCTTTCTTGTAGAACACGGAGATGGGCGAGGTGCCGGAGGTGGACGTCATTCTTGGCCCCTCCGTAGCACATGGACTTCTTTCGCACTGCTACAATATGTTACAGGCGGTAGAGATCAGGATAAAACTCATATAGAGTCGGCTTGCTTTCCGCTGCCACCAATATAGCGTCCCGAGGCTCCCTCAAAGGCAAAAGAAGGCAGAATACTAGGATAGAGTATACATATTTAATGGGCAGAGGAAAACAAGTTGTTGGCATGGCCCCTAGGCAAGCCTACGCAGCTGGGGCAATATGGCCACCTCTGTAACCCTGATCGAAACTGGTAGCTCAAAAAAACCAAAGTACTGCATTTGTGTGAATAGAAACGCATCTGGCGATTTCGCAAGGAATCGGTGTTTCCTTCATATATAGTGTAGCTTGGGAAAAAAAGTTTAAGCCGCAAAAGCACAAGAACAATCGCATCACCTATTTGCTATCCCGTGTCATAGGAAATTTTTTCAGGTAAATGAGAACTTTAATTTGCGAACACGTAGCCAGTGTAGATTGCGCTTTCTCGCAACATTTTTCACTTTGTTCTTTCGCATGACCTGCCATTGTTGTGAATAAAAAGTTCGTACGCGTTTTGGTGACATATGCGGAAAATAATATGTGAGTATGTTTAAGCATGCGTTTAATCAAGAATTCATTACACAAACAATCGACTTAAGTGTTCGACGAAAAGAAGGTCCGTTTCTTCGATGCGTTAGAGTGAAGTAGGCTTTATTTGCTTGGATAAATACACACAGTTCATCATGCAGCTTAATTCTTTCATTTGCTCCTTGCTTAACTGTGCTAAAATGATAAGATCTTTAGCAAATAAGATCTAGTAGAGGCCTAACTCCTCTTAACCCTTTTAGGAAGCAAAACCAAGTTGCGACACATGACATGATTTTTAATTTTTTAAACGAAATGTGCGTTAGAATTGCTGCATAGCACAATGGCGCATTATGGAAATGTATTTATGCTTGGCTCTAAGTGCATCCTCGATTGTCTACATATGCGCCTCACACCACCAAAAACACAAAGTGATTCAAGTGGTATAAAGTACAGTCGCTGGTGCGATTATGCATGCCAATGTTTTAGAGCTTTATACCTTCGGTGATTTTAAATTAGACAATCTTTTTACAGTCTGTCTTACACCAGCGCAAGTGTTTGAAAATTCGGAGCAAAACAGGGGACTGAGATTACAAACAAACCTCTAGACCCTAGCTGGCTGCAGGCAATGGAAGGGGTAGCGCTACTTTCTATAATACCTAGCCATCCTTATTGCTTTGGCAAGTCTTTAACAGTGAGTTTAGGAAACGTTCAAAACGTAGAAGATGGGGAGGTAGAGGAGAGTAGGACAGTGAGATCTAATGTGGAATTTTAAAGGGGAAGTACAAGTAATGACAGAAGGGGTAAAAACAAAAAAATGTAGGAAGTTACGGTTAACTGATGACGTTAAGTAATGATGACACAGCCCTAAACGCAGCATAAGACAAGGCCGTGTAATGGCGTTTAGAGTAATAGAGAGCAAAAGGGGTAAGTTAAAAAGAGAGGGAGGAGGATAAATGAGTAATTAACTATCTGTGTTTGCAGGACGTTGTGCCAAATGCATTTAAACATGGTTCCATTTGCAAAGGCATAAAAGGCATTTTCTTAAGCATCGCCTCAGAAAATAGACGAATCACAACAAATACTGGTCAGTGTGCGCCTTTCGCTCTCAGTGGTTTGGTTTGGCAGATCGCGCTGAAAGGTACCAAGGCTGCGGTTTCGGACATCAACACCACACATAAACGAGGTTGCGAACACGCCTCCAATCCTTAATTATCTTCCACTTTAGAGTTTATGGAAGCACTCGTTTTGTTGTGACTTGTCCAAGCTCTTCACTCCTTCGTTCTCTTTTCAGATCACCTGCAGCACAGTTTTATTCACTACTGCTCACCACATGTCCAACGCCGAGCAGTTAACGAAACAGTCCTTAGCGTGAAGACAGACGACCTGCCACATATATAGACCCTAAGCTGCAGGTAAAAAGTTGTTACTGGTAATTTAAATGAAAACAAGGTAACCATCAGCATATAGGTTTCAATGTTACTTGTACTAAAGAGCAGAGAGACAACCTTGAGTTATGCGAGTCGTGAAACATGCGTTGATTGTAAAAATGGTCGCGTGCTTAAAGCGATATGTTCTTTACCTGCCATAGTTCGCACACGAACTTTCTGTCATCCACAGGCAGCTGATTTTCAAATTGTGATCCAGTAAATACACACTGCGTTGAGATTCTAGCCATTCATGCTCTCGCGTTTCAGCTTTCAGTCAAGATGTGGATCTTTATTTATTTTCTTGCTATTCTTTTGGTAGTCATTCTAACAACCGTCTTATTCAGAAGTTTGACCAAATTCTTCTTTGGTAATCGTTGTGCAGTGTTCCCACATATTTAAATGGTGTATGTTAACAAGTTAAACGGTTAGATTGCCAAAAGAGAAGATACTGCGAGAGACTTTCAATCCACCATTGTCCAGGACGGATGAAAACTGTACAAATATCTGGAGTGGCTTGTAAAAATCGCGCAAACACGGGTGAGCAAATTTCCTTCTGAACTACCATCACATTCCTCGCTTTCAACCTTCCGGTTGCCTCAAATCGCATTAGTGCCCACACATGAGCAGGCGGTCTTCGCGCCACTTGATTGCATCTTATGCATTCATCTTTCACAGTTTTCCCCTAAAAGCCACTGAGTTTTAGGCATTGCCCTCTAGACTAGATGACAAATTTTGTTGCTAACATGGCTAGCTAGTGGACAACTTCAAGGCTGCACTTGTTTTCTTGCATCCTCCTACAGTGAATCAGGCTCGCGCTAGCAATGTTGGACATTCAACCTCTCCTCATTTATCGGTAAGTTACACTTACAAATCTTTATCATCTTTTTAACTCCTACTTAATCTCATTCAGTAACTTCTATCATCACTTTTGATTTTTAGACTTTTAAGATCAAAAAAATCTTTGAAGATGTTATCCTTTTATTGATCTTGTACTGCTTCAAAAATTTCCAACTCAGACAAGGTCCTAACATCCATTCCTGTGGTTGTGGTAATTGCGACCTGAAATGGAAAGGATGCCGTAGGAGAGAAGAACCCGTTAAGAGTCTGTTGCAATGACTTCTCAAGAATTCACACGATGAATGTCAGACCCTTTAAAGGAACAATGAATGAATGGAATCTTGATTGATGAATCATAGACGAAGAGTCAATCCGCAGTAAATGTGGTTACATCAGACTTAACCCGCACATTGTGACTTTGATAAGCATTTAACCAGAAAATAAGGTCGTGCATGTCAAGATCGAATCCAGTTGTGCGCACAGCTGGTTTCTTAGGTAATTGCTTAGCGTTGTTGAGGTGATTTTTTCGGCAGTTCCATACCGCACAGCACCATCTTATTGCATCTAACTGTGAGCCCATTCTATCGCCTCTTCATCAACACTGCTGTAATCATTGTTATTGTCGGGAGGATACTAGTCAAAGATTGCTGTGTCGATTCAAACTAGGTGGTACAGTGCCTCTTTATATCCCCTCTGTTGAGCTAATTGTTCATAATAGGAAGCCCCAATGTATAAATGCCACTATTAAAATCAGCGTTTAGTAAAAATTTCATCTGTGGTCATCAACAGGGTCAAAACTTTTTAAAGGTACTGTAAATTTACCCCTTTTCTGATTTTGCATTAGTTATTCTTTGAAGTGAATCTAGATTACTTTCGCACGGTTAGTTTTGATTTGTTTGTCGGCATTAGGATGTCCTCTTGGATCTCAGTGAATGCCACTTTCAAAAGGCATGCACCCGTTTCAGCTCATGTTGACATATGGGGCGATCTATGAACTTGTTGTTTTATGGGGTTTGGTATCGAGATCTTTTATGCGGATGATGACGACTACGGGTAGAAAAGGATAAGTGGGAGGAGAAGTTGAGCATTCTCGTACATTATGCGCCTGACAATGTGCCTGGGCGTGCAGATTTGGCTGCGTATGCGAAGGTGGTTTACGCTGTGGGAGCGATGGCGGCTTTTCCAGCAGTTATGTGATGGGTGCGCAAGTAAATTCTGCGTACGAAGGTTAGTGCGGTTATGATGGTGATGGCATCGGAGGTCCATTTTACAGAAGGGTGGTGTCAGTGAGTGGATAGCGTTCCTGGGCGTCTAAGCTCTGTAGCAGCAGCAGCAGCCCTTCTTTGCAGAAGCAGGCAATGAAGGGATAGGAGCCACTGGGTCCAGTTTCATCCATTCAGTAGTGAAAAGCTTTGCATTTGCCGCTCTTTGACAGTGCTGTGTTATCGACTGGTGAGGAAAGGGACGATAGTAGTTCACAACTTTAGAAGTGACCGGACTTAATGAGGGTTAGATATTACTATCGACTATTTCACGAGAGCTTTTAAATGCAAGCATAATTCAAAATACTCACTAAACATGTCTCGTCACCGCCATAAACTTTCATGATTAATCTCCTGGCACGTTCAGCAAGACTAGTGGAAAGTGCAACCTGATTAAATTCGTAGACCAATCGACACAAAAGGCTTACTAATTAACTAACATTTCCTTCCCTCCTACCACCGTTTACGCAAGTCTAGCTAGTGGTTACCCATGGAATCCGCTTAATGTGCCACATTTGCCAATGCATTTCAGTAGGCGTAGCACACAATTGCGAAAATAAGGTCGTTACTGGGTTGATTTTGTAATTTCGAATAAACGATAACTAGCTTTTTTGTTGAAAATCGAAGCCATTTCAATAAGTATCAAGCATTAAGCAAACATCGTCTCAGCAGTTGCAAACGCGCAATAAATAAACATTCTGAAGGCCTTTAAGTGACATCGTTGGCATAAGAAACGTCTTTACTATCCACTTTTACCGACATCATCGAGTTAAATGCTGCGAACTGGATGCATTGATCATATGAAAATTATCCAAGAATTACAAGAATTCTACAAGAATTGCATACAAACATAAAGGGGACATACATGTTTTGAAGGTTGCAAAGGTGGTAGAACTATTAATTAAACTTATACGAAACGAATTTGGTTTGGTAAGCCAAATGCTTATTTGAGTTTTATTAAGTTGTCAGACATGGCTTGTGCAGGCTACACGTAGATTGTCTTTGTAGACAACCATACCAGGAGCACAGATTACCTCCTCTCGGCACAAAAGACACCTTTTGAATAATCTTGAAAACCCCACAAAGTGCCACTTTATAATTCGACTATCAATAAAGCATTAGTGTTGCTATGCTTTTGGGCTTCTTAAGGGACAACCACCACATGTGCCAAGTATTGTGATACAATAGCAACAATCACATGAAATTCGCATTAGCAAAAGATTTTTCTTCAAAAGTGACTCGTCTAATTAAGAGCCAGTCAGTTGGCTTGTCACGCTTAACCGATTCTGGTGTTGAATTTTTCAAGCGCTGAAGTAAGCTTCCAGTGATTTAGTGCAACTAATTATGCAGCGTGGTCCTGCACATTCACAACAAAGGGAATGTTATCTAATCCGGTCTTACACAGTGGTGCAACAAAACATGCTGAAGTGAATTTAATTACGAGGTGGATGAAAATCTCTCGTTTCTGATTTTAAGGTGGTGTCTTTAATCCCAACCTACTTGGCTCTTTCTGTTCAAGTGCCGTTCATTGGACTGCGTGTGCGGGTTTCATGTGTACAGTCACATCGTCTCAATGTCAGCCTGCAACCAAACGCTTATTTAATTCATCCAATTGGCACGACATATTGCCTTCCGCAGGAATTTCATATTTGTAGCCTTTTCTTCTTTCAACTGATTATTATCGCATTAGGTAATAAAATTAGGTTCACACATACCTTTATTTATTCCCACCAACGCAAATGATTTTGTGGCTATCTATTCTTGTTGGCCATCGAGAGGGATGCTTACTCCTGTCCCGAGTTCGGCCAATGCTTTCTAACATAGCATAGCTATACCAATGGAATTCGTCGGCCGGACCCGAAACCGACAATCAAATAAGCAAAGCATTACACTGGCGTCTTAGCAAATGTTGACCTCCACTCATTATGCCACAGATAGTGACTTGGTTAGACACAGCAATCAATGCATTCGAATGCATCAATTACGAGGACTCCACGTTTTACCTACCAAATTATCATCTCCATTTACACAGGAGTCGCATCCTACCTTTAGACCAGGTATTAGGTCACGGAGGTGCCAAATAACACATGTTTGCAGGTCTTGTATACAAATAATGTTAATGTTCAGCATGACATGAACATCACGGTGGTTGTAGGCACAAAGCATCAGCTTCATTATTTATAGCACCTAATGTCTAATTTTAATGTTCCACTTTAAATGATCCACATGTGCTAGACATGCATCACTGTCCGCAGCACTACGCAGATGCGCTGTGACTCAAACTCGTTTGCCGTACAAGTGATCGAAGGCATGGAATTGAGGCACTTTTTCAAGCTCTTCTTAAAAAGTTTTAGAAGAGTGACTTGCGGTACACAGTTATTAGTCGAATGGCTTTTCAGTGAATTCTAAAGAACAGAGAATCTACCTCCTTGATCAACGTTGAAAATAAGCAGTCACCAAGGCTCAGTCTATTTCTATCTGCATTAACCAAAACATTTGTAGACTTAAATAAGAGTTGGATCCTGCCTTGGCAGGGTTTGGATGTAAACCATTGCCTTCATAACAAGGATCAAGCTACTGTCTCAGATCCACAGACATTTACGCTGCAAATTCGAGGCAAATGACTTCTTTCAGAAGTGTATTTTTCATCTGACCCTATTCAAGAAAACACCCTTACCTGACCATTCTAGATCAACCAAACAATTGGCATTAGGCTGTCCCGATCTCCGATGACTCAATTTGCAATCAAAGGCACTTACTTCTAGAGCGATGTAAAAACCACCGCCTTGCCAAACCCCTGGCAACTTCATTTAGTATGCAAGGAGAGCGACAACGTAGTCCGACAGCTCAAAATTTGTGATTAGTCCATGGCTTGTCGTCATTTTGCCCCTGTTTGATCATTACTAGTCCTCAATAGATTACCCCTTTGATGGATTCGAAACAAAATTTCTACATAAATCATAATAGTAATGCGAATAACATTTAAAATGAACTAATCACCTATTCAAACTAGAATGGAAATTCAATGCCTACTGGCGTTAATCTTTTTTTTTTCTCTCTGCACCTAACCCAGTGCAAGAAGCTCGATTGCTCTGAGACATCTTTAGTGTCTTTGACAAAGCAGTGGACCGATAGCATATTACCAATGGGTTGCAGTAGAACCACCGTCAGCGTCATGAAATCAAGCTGCCACCTTAGGACGATGCTTGACTTGCATTTCCGCCCTTGCCTTAAAGATACAACTTATTGAGCTGCAGAGAAGTAAGAATAGGACTCTGAAGCCAAAGCAGTGAGAAAGGGAATGAAGGCTCATGTATTCCATTATTTTAATGACTCGTTCGAGGACTGTTTCATTTCTTCTGCCTTAATCTATCCACTCCTCCGCGCATTAGATCGCGCATTCCAGTCGAATGTAAATGGCAGTAAGGCTTGCATCTACGAACCCTCTGAGTCACGTGGAATATCGGTGAATAGAGAAGCTAGTAGCAAAACACCGAAATGTCACCTAGATTACGCAAATGCGGCCGCTGCAATAAGGGTTGAATCTCGCCATTAAATTTTGCAATGCATCCCAATTACCGATAGACTAACGGATTGCATCTTTGATGCATTGTGGCAGCGCATTCTCAAGAGCAAAAATCAGATAAGTTTATCTGCTTCAGAGCTCTTTTGCGAGTCAACTACCTTTTCATAAAAGACCTTTGAATCGGTAAAAGGCAGAAAGGTTGTCGTAGTCTTTGACTAAAGAACATACGTGTCAATGAGAAGCACGCAATGGAATAAAACAAGCTTAATGCTTGAGTAAGTCTAGTGAACACAGTTGCCATCTTATAGCGTCTAAGCATCGCCAACGTCGAAACTGATTGCAAACATGTGCATCGACTTGATGCTTAAAAGTTGTTTGGAAGTTTTTGGACATCTCCGTATTCCTACATGCGCATTAGAACGAGCCATCCATAAAACCATCCATCCATCCACACTAAGCCAGATAAAAGTGATACACTCGTAATCAAACTTTATCAAACGGATCTTGGTGAAATTAAACATTTAATATTGCGGACATGACCCCCTTGCTATGCATGTACCATCGTCATTCAGACACTTAGACACGTCGCAATCCTTCACTTAGTACTTACTCGACAATACGTGTTCACGTGAGTCTTGACAACCCATTCGATGTAAAGGTGGACGAGGCGAAAACTGACAGAAAACACCCTTGCTTACACAGCTGTCTAAGTCCAACCACAGTTCTCAATAGCCTACTACATAAACCTTTTCATAATACGATAAGCTTTACTTCATGTCAACATTCCAAACGCAACAGTGCATGGGATGTAAATCACCTACGAACGCAAAAGCCACGAAATTCCGTTAATTGTAATCTGCCAACTTGTCAGTTAAGCAAAACTCTGCTCTCCATAGCAGATATTTTCGAACATCAGGTACGTTTTCAATGTGCTCCCACTTCATTCTACATTATGGTGACGAACTATCAACGTTCGAACTGTCTTTACAGCTCGTGCACTTCTATTCTTAAGGCAAGCACATCTCCCTCTTCTCCACCTCGCACATCACTATCTTCAAGACCCCCACCTTCTCATCACCTCCTTCGCCTTGCTCTTCCCACCACACACCGAGCACACACTATCGCCTCCTAGCAAAATTCATCAACATTTGTGTTTGTGTGCATTTATTCTGCCAAAAAGTTGGTGGGAAATAAAGAAAACATACCCCACAGGTGGCAGAGCGCAAAAGGTGGAAAGGTGGAGAAGGGTGGTGAGTGTGTTTGAAGAGATGGTGATCGATTTGCAGTACATAATCTTGGCTACAACCAGTACAGATGGCAGAAGGTTAGTCCTTATAAAATACACAGGCTGGCACAGTTATCGTTCTGCGATTTTTCAGTGTAGGCCTTTTTGCTTTTTGCCGCATTGGCCGCTGATACAAGTATATCTTTCAGAGCAATTGCCACAGCTGGGTCCAGCCTCATATGGCCGCTGTCCTCTGTGGTTCCTTCTAGAGGAATGAGCACATAAGAGTATATCGATGGGCTTCGCATCAGTCACATCATCAGACGGAACTAAACTTACCCAGGCCTGTGATTCCACGCAATCAATCATTGTGGATTCTGTAAACTAGGTATAATGCCTTAACATTGCTGTATTGCACAGCCCACCTCATTTGTGGTTATCCATACCATCTGTCTAGTAGAGAGAATGGCGCGACAATACGTACCATCTCGTACTAAACCATCCAAAATCACACCATCACGCACATGATTCCACTCGTATACACCTCTTCTACCCAAATAACCTTTCAGGAAGACACTCAGTAATGAGGATTGAGTGGCTTCGTTGTGTGGATAGGATGGCATCCACACTGCACACAATGAATGACTCACAAACACAATTTTCTCACCTGCGAATAGTGACCACAAACCTCTGTGCAAGAGTTGTTGTAATAATTGTAGTGGTTGACTTTTTCCTTCCAGGCACAGACGCCTTCAGTAATAGGCAGCCTTATGCCACTGATGACGATGGTATTTTGCGTAACACCACGGTGGGCCAAAGAAATGGGAGGTTTGAAGCTACACTACCTGATCCAAGTATCTGCCAGATGCTCCAGATCTTCAGAGTACTTCTAAACATGGGTAGTTGCCAAGATCAATTTCACGTGAAAGAGATCATGGTGTCAACACATGTCAAGTCAACCACGAAGGTGTTAGGAAGGAAATTACCAATAATCGCATATTGCTGGCAGTAGGGTTCATATGTTCGCGAACTTCCCAATGAAGAAGTTATATTCGTTCCGCTTTTATGGGTGGCTCACACATCACCATGACGATGACAGTGATCAAGCTGGAGAACAACTTCACAAAGAGACCTAACACAGCAAAAAGTGTGCAGAGCAACAGTCGAGGATGATGATGGTGAGAGGTACTAAGTACTTAACAACTCACCATTTCGTGTGTATATCATCGTGACAATGAGACTAGGAGAGCGAGATAATCTCATCGCATCATCACTGACTAATAGGCTGACATTAGGCTTGATTATCACCAGTCGATAACTACTTTATAACCGAACAGAGAAGCACATTAGAAACAAGAAAGAGAGTGCTTCAATGCCAGACACTCATGCACAGCCGACTTGCATTGACTGTGCAGACTTCCAGTAATTGAGTTCTGATTCATAAAGCTGCAAGGATCTCGACAACCTCCCATGTCAATGCGCATGGCCATAGGCATTGGAAACTTAAAGCATGTTGTTATGCTGACTTTGTCAGACGATGACAAATGCAATGGAAGCGCAACGCCGACACCTTGATGCAGCACTAATGCTGAAATGCATGCAAGCGGCTAATGAAAGCCCTTAAAAACAGTCGCATGCAAAAGATAGGAATGAGCGCGCTTTGATTTCTGACTCGTAACAACTATAGCAAGTAAATCAGGGCAATTTGTTGCATTGCATTACCAAGGAATAGGGAATACTTATCATCAATAAGAAAGGCCTCACACATTTATGGAAGACGATTAACTGTAGAATAAACTGGCCAAATAAATGTCGTCAGCACTCTAAACCTCCCGTGTATTCACTAAACTACTGAAGGGAAGAATGAGCACTTTGGTACAGTTGCCGTCACAATTGAGGGGTAAGTGGCATGAGAATAGATACCGAATGGGCAGAATACGCATCAAGCACTGAAGCAGAAAGTAGGGCGAAGGATGATTCAAGAACTAGAGGTGGATAGGTTCTGCGAAACTCAAGTAACTCCGCCACATACTTGCCTTTGGATTTAGCCGATCTATTTCTTTAAAGAGAAAAAATCGCAAGGGAAGAGAGTGTGGCAATGATATGAGCCTTAGTACAACCAACTGCATCGAACGAAAAAGAAACAGAGTAAAGATGAAACAAATTTTGCACTCTCTAGAACAGAAACAAATGGCATGTTAGGCGTTAGAGGAATTATTTTCCTTTAGAATTAAAGAGAGGATCGGTTTAGCAACTATCGTCTGTTTAATAGTCGCGAGATGGGTCGGTTGTCGATCTAATGATCTGCCCTTCCCCAAGTAGTTAAGAAAATCAAAACCACCTTCCACCGTCAAGATAACAATCCGCATTCAATCTCACTTCACTAGCGACCTAATTAGCTCACGTAATTAGCAAAGCAATGGATTCAGTTATCACAAGCTGGGCAGCATTTCTTCTAGAGAGGATTCCGCATCTACCGTAAAGAGTCTAACCAACCAATCACGCTACTCAGTCAACCAAACCCACTTGAATCATTCATAGCCCATTACCCTTCCACTTTTCCTGTAATTAACGCACCACTAGTAAAAATTGCATCTTCTGATGTTCACTAATTACAACCCAAATAAGCAAATCAAGTGGACATTGCAATGACACTACGAGAAGCAAACACTTCTTTGTCGTCATTAGCATCCACACCACTGATGTGAAGTGCATTCACTCAGTAAGCGGGATTGGTGAGTCTGCCAAATACAAGCCTGTGTATTTTATAAGGACTAACCTTCTGCCATCTGTACTGGTTGTAGCCAAGATTATGTACTGCAAATCGATCACCATCTCTTCAAACACACTCACCACCCTTCTCCACCTTTCCACCTTTTGCGCTCTGCCACCTGTGGGGTATGTTTTCTTTATTTCCCACCAACTTTTTGGCAGAATAAATGCACACAAACACAAATGTTGATGAATTTTGCTAGGAGGCGATGGTGTGTGCTCGGTGTGTGGTGGGAAGAGCAAGGCGAAGGAGGTGATGAGAAGGTGGGGGTCTTGAAGATAGTGATGTGCGAGGTGGAGAAGAGGGAGATGTGCTTGCCTTAAGAATAGAAGTGCACGAGCTGTAAAGACAGTTCGAACGTTGATAGTTCGTCACCATAATGTAGAATGAAGTGGGAGCACATTGAAAACGTACCTGATGTTCGAAAATATCTGCTATGGAGAGCAGAGTTTTGCTTAACTGACAAGTTGGCAGATTACAATTAACGGAATTTCGTGGCTTTTGCGTTCGTAGGTGATTTACATCCCATGCACTGTTGCGTTTGGAATGTTGACATGAAGTAAAGCTTATCGTATTATGAAAAGGTTTATGTAGTAGGCTATTGAGAACTGTGGTTGGACTTAGACAGCTGTGTAAGCAAGGGTGTTTTCTGTCAGTTTTCGCCTCGTCCACCTTTACATCGAATGGGTTGTCAAGACTCACGTGAACACGTATTGTCGAGTAAGTACTAAGTGAAGGATTGCGACGTGTCTAAGTGTCTGAATGACGATGGTACATGCATAGCAAGGGGGTCATGTCCGCAATATTAAATGTTTAATTTCACCAAGATCCGTTTGATAAAGTTTGATTACGAGTGTATCACTTTTATCTGGCTTAGTGTGGATGGATGGATGGTTTTATGGATGGCTCGTTCTAATGCGCATGTAGGAATACGGAGATGTCCAAAAACTTCCAAACAACTTTTAAGCATCAAGTCGATGCACATGTTTGCAATCAGTTTCGACGTTGGCGATGCTTAGACGCTATAAGATGGCAACTGTGTTCACTAGACTTACTCAAGCATTAAGCTTGTTTTATTCCATTGCGTGCTTCTCATTGACACGTATGTTCTTTAGTCAAAGACTACGACAACCTTTCTGCCTTTTACCGATTCAAAGGTCTTTTATGAAAAGGTAGTTGACTCGCAAAAGAGCTCTGAAGCAGATAAACTTATCTGATTTTTGCTCTTGAGAATGCGCTGCCACAATGCATCAAAGATGCAATCCGTTAGTCTATCGGTAATTGGGATGCATTGCAAAATTTAATGGCGAGATTCAACCCTTATTGCAGCGGCCGCATTTGCGTAATCTAGGTGACATTTCGGTGTTTTGCTACTAGCTTCTCTATTCACCGATATTCCACGTGACTCAGAGGGTTCGTAGATGCAAGCCTTACTGCCATTTACATTCGACTGGAATGCGCGATCTAATGCGCGGAGGAGTGGATAGATTAAGGCAGAAGAAATGAAACAGTCCTCGAACGAGTCATTAAAATAATGGAATACATGAGCCTTCATTCCCTTTCTCACTGCTTTGGCTTCAGAGTCCTATTCTTACTTCTCTGCAGCTCAATAAGTTGTATCTTTAAGGCAAGGGCGGAAATGCAAGTCAAGCATCGTCCTAAGGTGGCAGCTTGATTTCATGACGCTGACGGTGGTTCTACTGCAACCCATTGGTAATATGCTATCGGTCCACTGCTTTGTCAAAGACACTAAAGATGTCTCAGAGCAATCGAGCTTCTTGCACTGGGTTAGGTGCAGAGAGGGGGGAGGAAAAAGATTAACGCCAGTAGGCATTGAATTTCCATTCTAGTTTGAATAGGTGATTAGTTCATTTTAAATGTTATTCGCATTACTATTATGATTTATGTAGAAATTTTGTTTCGAATCCATCAAAGGGGTAATCTATTGAGGACTAGTAATGATCAAACAGGGGCAAAATGACGACAAGCCATGGACTAATCACAAATTTTGAGCTGTCGGACTACGTTGTCGCTCTCCTTGCATACTAAATGAAGTTGCCAGGGGTTTGGCAAGGCGGTGGTTTTTACATCGCTCTAGAAGTAAGTGCCTTTGATTGCAAATTGAGTCATCGGAGATCGGGACAGCCTAATGCCAATTGTTGGGTTGATCTAGAATGGTCAGGTAAGGGTGTTTTCTTGAATAGGGTCAGATGAAAAATACACTTCTGAAAGAAGTCATTTGCCTCGAATTTGCAGCGTAAATGTCTGTGGATCTGAGACAGTAGCTTGATCCTTGTTATGAAGGCAATGGTTTACATCCAAACCCTGCCAAGGCAGGATCCAACTCTTATTTAAGTCTACAAATGTTTTGGTTAATGCAGATAGAAATAGACTGAGCCTTGGTGACTGCATTGTGGCTAGATCTTTCAACCGCTTATTTTCAACGTTGATCAAGGAGGTAGATTCTCTGTTCTTTAGAATTCACTGAAAAGCCATTCGACTAATAACTGTGTACCGCAAGTCACTCTTCTAAAACTTTTTAAGAAGAGCTTGAAAAAGTGCCTCAATTCCATGCCTTCGATCACTTGTACGGCAAACGAGTTTGAGTCACAGCGCATCTGCGTAGTGCTGCGGACAGTGATGCATGTCTAGCACATGTGGATCATTTAAAGTGGAACATTAAAATTAGACATTAGGTGCTATAAATAATGAAGCTGATGCTTTGTGCCTACAACCACCGTGATGTTCATGTCATGCTGAACATTAACATTATTTGTATACAAGACCTGCAAACATGTGTTATTTGGCACCTCCGTGACCTAATACCTGGTCTAAAGGTAGGATGCGACTCCTGTGTAAATGGAGATGATAATTTGGTAGGTAAAACGTGGAGTCCTCGTAATTGATGCATTCGAATGCATTGATTGCTGTGTCTAACCAAGTCACTATCTGTGGCATAATGAGTGGAGGTCAACATTTGCTAAGACGCCAGTGTAATGCTTTGCTTATTTGATTGTCGGTTTCGGGTCCGGCCGACGAATTCCATTGGTATAGCTATGCTATGTTAGAAAGCATTGGCCGAACTCGGGACAGGAGTAAGCATCCCTCTCGATGGCCAACAAGAATAGATAGCCACAAAATCATTTGCGTTGGTGGGAATAAATAAAGGTATGTGTGAACCTAATTTTATTACCTAATGCGATAATAATCAGTTGAAAGAAGAAAAGGCTACAAATATGAAATTCCTGCGGAAGGCAATATGTCGTGCCAATTGGATGAATTAAATAAGCGTTTGGTTGCAGGCTGACATTGAGACGATGTGACTGTACACATGAAACCCGCACACGCAGTCCAATGAACGGCACTTGAACAGAAAGAGCCAAGTAGGTTGGGATTAAAGACACCACCTTAAAATCAGAAACGAGAGATTTTCATCCACCTCGTAATTAAATTCACTTCAGCATGTTTTGTTGCACCACTGTGTAAGACCGGATTAGATAGCATTCCCTTTGTTGTGAATGTGCAGGACCACGCTGCATAATTAGTTGCACTAAATCACTGGAAGCTTACTTCAGCGCTTGAAAAATTCAACACCAGAATCGGTTAAGCGTGACAAGCCAACTGACTGGCTCTTAATTAGACGAGTCACTTTTGAAGAAAAATCTTTTGCTAATGCGAATTTCATGTGATTGTTGCTATTGTATCACAATACTTGGCACATGTGGTGGTTGTCCCTTAAGAAGCCCAAAAGCATAGCAACACTAATGCTTTATTGATAGTCGAATTATAAAGTGGCACTTTGTGGGGTTTTCAAGATTATTCAAAAGGTGTCTTTTGTGCCGAGAGGAGGTAATCTGTGCTCCTGGTATGGTTGTCTACAAAGGCAATCTACGTGTAGCCTGCACAAGCCATGTCTGACAACTTAATAAAACTCAAATAAGCATTTGGCTTACCAAACCAAATTCGTTTCGTATAAGTGTAATTAATAGTTCTACCACCTTTGCAACCTTCAAAACATGTATGTCCCCTTTATGTTTGTATGCAATTCTTGTAGAATTCTTGTAATTCTTGGATAATTTTCATATGATCAATGCATCCAGTTCGCAGCATTTAACTCGATGATGTCGGTAAAAGTGGATAGTAAAGACGTTTCTTATGCCAACGATGTCACTTAAAGGCCTTCAGAATGTTTATTTATTGCACGTTTGCAACTGCTGAGACGATGTTTGCTTAATGCTTGATACTTATTGAAATGGCTTCGATTTTCAACAAAAAAGCTAGTTATCGTTTATTCGAAATTACAAAATCAACCCAGTAACGACCTTATTTTCGCAATTGTGTGCTACGCCTACTGAAATGCATTGGCAAATGTGGCACATTAAGCGGATTCCATGGGTAACCACTAGCTAGACTTGCGTAAACGGTGGTAGGAGGGAAGGAAATGTTAGTTAATTAGTAAGCCTTTTGTGTCGATTGGTCTACGAATTTAATCAGGTTGCACTTTCCACTAGTCTTGCTGAACGTGCCAGGAGATTAATCATGAAAGTTTATGGCGGTGACGAGACATGTTTAGTGAGTATTTTGAATTATGCTTGCATTTAAAAGCTCTCGTGAAATAGTCGATAGTAATATCTAACCCTCATTAAGTCCGGTCACTTCTAAAGTTGTGAACTACTATCGTCCCTTTCCTCACCAGTCGATAACACAGCACTGTCAAAGAGCGGCAAATGCAAAGCTTTTCACTACTGAATGGATGAAACTGGACCCAGTGGCTCCTATCCCTTCATTGCCTGCTTCTGCAAAGAAGGGCTGCTGCTGCTGCTACAGAGCTTAGACGCCCAGGAACGCTATCCACTCACTGACACCACCCTTCTGTAAAATGGACCTCCGATGCCATCACCATCATAACCGCACTAACCTTCGTACGCAGAATTTACTTGCGCACCCATCACATAACTGCTGGAAAAGCCGCCATCGCTCCCACAGCGTAAACCACCTTCGCATACGCAGCCAAATCTGCACGCCCAGGCACATTGTCAGGCGCATAATGTACGAGAATGCTCAACTTCTCCTCCCACTTATCCTTTTCTACCCGTAGTCGTCATCATCCGCATAAAAGATCTCGATACCAAACCCCATAAAACAACAAGTTCATAGATCGCCCCATATGTCAACATGAGCTGAAACGGGTGCATGCCTTTTGAAAGTGGCATTCACTGAGATCCAAGAGGACATCCTAATGCCGACAAACAAATCAAAACTAACCGTGCGAAAGTAATCTAGATTCACTTCAAAGAATAACTAATGCAAAATCAGAAAAGGGGTAAATTTACAGTACCTTTAAAAAGTTTTGACCCTGTTGATGACCACAGATGAAATTTTTACTAAACGCTGATTTTAATAGTGGCATTTATACATTGGGGCTTCCTATTATGAACAATTAGCTCAACAGAGGGGATATAAAGAGGCACTGTACCACCTAGTTTGAATCGACACAGCAATCTTTGACTAGTATCCTCCCGACAATAACAATGATTACAGCAGTGTTGATGAAGAGGCGATAGAATGGGCTCACAGTTAGATGCAATAAGATGGTGCTGTGCGGTATGGAACTGCCGAAAAAATCACCTCAACAACGCTAAGCAATTACCTAAGAAACCAGCTGTGCGCACAACTGGATTCGATCTTGACATGCACGACCTTATTTTCTGGTTAAATGCTTATCAAAGTCACAATGTGCGGGTTAAGTCTGATGTAACCACATTTACTGCGGATTGACTCTTCGTCTATGATTCATCAATCAAGATTCCATTCATTCATTGTTCCTTTAAAGGGTCTGACATTCATCGTGTGAATTCTTGAGAAGTCATTGCAACAGACTCTTAACGGGTTCTTCTCTCCTACGGCATCCTTTCCATTTCAGGTCGCAATTACCACAACCACAGGAATAGATGTTAGGACCTTGTCTGAGTTGGAAATTTTTGAAGCAGTACAAGATCAATAAAAGGATAACATCTTCAAAGATTTTTTTGATCTTAAAAGTCTAAAAATCAAAAGTGATGATAGAAGTTACTGAATGAGATTAAGTAGGAGTTAAAAAGATGATAAAGATTTGTAAGTGTAACTTACCGATAAATGAGGAGAGGTTGAATGTCCAACATTGCTAGCGCGAGCCTGATTCACTGTAGGAGGATGCAAGAAAACAAGTGCAGCCTTGAAGTTGTCCACTAGCTAGCCATGTTAGCAACAAAGTTTGTCATCTAGTCTAGAGGGCAATGCCTAAAACTCAGTGGCTTTTAGGGGAAAACTGTGAAAGATGAATGCATAAGATGCAATCAAGTGGCGCGAAGACCGCCTGCTCATGTGTGGGCACTAATGCGATTTGAGGCAACCGGAAGGTTGAAAGCGAGGAATGTGATGGTAGTTCAGAAGGAAATTTGCTCACCCGTGTTTGCGCGATTTTTACAAGCCACTCCAGATATTTGTACAGTTTTCATCCGTCCTGGACAATGGTGGATTGAAAGTCTCTCGCAGTATCTTCTCTTTTGGCAATCTAACCGTTTAACTTGTTAACATACACCATTTAAATATGTGGGAACACTGTACAACGATTACCAAAGAAGAATTTGGTCAAACTTCTGAATAAGACGGTTGTTAGAATGACTACCAAAAGAATAGCAAGAAAATAAATAAAGATCCACATCTTGACTGAAAGCTGAAACGCGAGAGCATGAATGGCTAGAATCTCAACGCAGTGTGTATTTACTGGATCACAATTTGAAAATCAGCTGCCTGTGGATGACAGAAAGTTCGTGTGCGAACTATGGCAGGTAAAGAACATATCGCTTTAAGCACGCGACCATTTTTACAATCAACGCATGTTTCACGACTCGCATAACTCAAGGTTGTCTCTCTGCTCTTTAGTACAAGTAACATTGAAACCTATATGCTGATGGTTACCTTGTTTTCATTTAAATTACCAGTAACAACTTTTTACCTGCAGCTTAGGGTCTATATATGTGGCAGGTCGTCTGTCTTCACGCTAAGGACTGTTTCGTTAACTGCTCGGCGTTGGACATGTGGTGAGCAGTAGTGAATAAAACTGTGCTGCAGGTGATCTGAAAAGAGAACGAAGGAGTGAAGAGCTTGGACAAGTCACAACAAAACGAGTGCTTCCATAAACTCTAAAGTGGAAGATAATTAAGGATTGGAGGCGTGTTCGCAACCTCGTTTATGTGTGGTGTTGATGTCCGAAACCGCAGCCTTGGTACCTTTCAGCGCGATCTGCCAAACCAAACCACTGAGAGCGAAAGGCGCACACTGACCAGTATTTGTTGTGATTCGTCTATTTTCTGAGGCGATGCTTAAGAAAATGCCTTTTATGCCTTTGCAAATGGAACCATGTTTAAATGCATTTGGCACAACGTCCTGCAAACACAGATAGTTAATTACTCATTTATCCTCCTCCCTCTCTTTTTAACTTACCCCTTTTGCTCTCTATTACTCTAAACGCCATTACACGGCCTTGTCTTATGCTGCGTTTAGGGCTGTGTCATCATTACTTAACGTCATCAGTTAACCGTAACTTCCTACATTTTTTTGTTTTTACCCCTTCTGTCATTACTTGTACTTCCCCTTTAAAATTCCACATTAGATCTCACTGTCCTACTCTCCTCTACCTCCCCATCTTCTACGTTTTGAACGTTTCCTAAACTCACTGTTAAAGACTTGCCAAAGCAATAAGGATGGCTAGGTATTATAGAAAGTAGCGCTACCCCTTCCATTGCCTGCAGCCAGCTAGGGTCTAGAGGTTTGTTTGTAATCTCAGTCCCCTGTTTTGCTCCGAATTTTCAAACACTTGCGCTGGTGTAAGACAGACTGTAAAAAGATTGTCTAATTTAAAATCACCGAAGGTATAAAGCTCTAAAACATTGGCATGCATAATCGCACCAGCGACTGTACTTTATACCACTTGAATCACTTTGTGTTTTTGGTGGTGTGAGGCGCATATGTAGACAATCGAGGATGCACTTAGAGCCAAGCATAAATACATTTCCATAATGCGCCATTGTGCTATGCAGCAATTCTAACGCACATTTCGTTTAAAAAATTAAAAATCATGTCATGTGTCGCAACTTGGTTTTGCTTCCTAAAAGGGTTAAGAGGAGTTAGGCCTCTACTAGATCTTATTTGCTAAAGATCTTATCATTTTAGCACAGTTAAGCAAGGAGCAAATGAAAGAATTAAGCTGCATGATGAACTGTGTGTATTTATCCAAGCAAATAAAGCCTACTTCACTCTAACGCATCGAAGAAACGGACCTTCTTTTCGTCGAACACTTAAGTCGATTGTTTGTGTAATGAATTCTTGATTAAACGCATGCTTAAACATACTCACATATTATTTTCCGCATATGTCACCAAAACGCGTACGAACTTTTTATTCACAACAATGGCAGGTCATGCGAAAGAACAAAGTGAAAAATGTTGCGAGAAAGCACAATCTACACTGGCTACGTGTTCGCAAATTAAAGTTCTCATTTACCTGAAAAAATTTCCTATGACACGGGATAGCAAATAGGTGATGCGATTGTTCTTGTGCTTTTGCGGCTTAAACTTTTTTTTCCCAAGCTACACTATATATGAAGGAAACACCGATTCCTTGCGAAATCGCCAGATGCGTTTCTATTCACACAAATGCAGTACTTTGGTTTTTTTGAGCTACCAGTTTCGATCAGGGTTACAGAGGTGGCCATATTGCCCCAGCTGCGTAGGCTTGCCTAGGGGCCATGCCAACAACTTGTTTTCCTCTGCCCATTAAATATGTATACTCTATCCTAGTATTCTGCCTTCTTTTGCCTTTGAGGGAGCCTCGGGACGCTATATTGGTGGCAGCGGAAAGCAAGCCGACTCTATATGAGTTTTATCCTGATCTCTACCGCCTGTAACATATTGTAGCAGTGCGAAAGAAGTCCATGTGCTACGGAGGGGCCAAGAATGACGTCCACCTCCGGCACCTCGCCCATCTCCGTGTTCTACAAGAAAGCTATCAGCAACTGAAGCGACACTAGCCATGGACCACCTGGAAAGTTTCGTTCCGAAGATTGCCCCTAATGTACCTGCTTAAGGAGATCGGCGTACTATCGCCTCCCTATGGACATACTGATGGTCGGCAGAACCACTTATTCTGAACATTGTTCCTAAGCCAAACGAAACTCGAAGTCTAATGTACTGCCAGGAGGGATCACTGACGTTGGTGTCAAGCGTCACCTCAATCGCGTCGAATATCGGCGATTGGCATGGTTGGCTCGTGGGTGCTTCTTGCAGCACTGACTATGTTGTGGTGGCTGATACGGAATGTATACCAAGGATCGCGTCAGAGATGACGCTCGAAAGAGGAGAGGGGCAATGTAATACTTTGTTTGCTTAAACTACCGGTTTTGGTCAGGGTCACAGAGGTGGCCATATTGTCCTAGTTGCGTTGGCTGGCATATGGGCCATGCCAGCAACTTATTTTTCTCTGCCTGTTAAATATGTGTATTCCACCCTAGTATTCTGCCTTCTTTTGCCTTCGAGGGAGCCTCTGAACGCTACACAAATCTATAAAACACTTTTTGATTGATTTATTAGTATCATTAACGCAGGTGCAATAAGCTCAGCCATTATTGCGTATTTTTTGCATATAAACTTTATTGCAATGAAATGCGCATAAAGAAAGGAAGCGTCGCACTCGGATCGACTGGTATATGCCAGGTCGCGGCTCAGTCATTTGTTGCTCTATACGCCACTGCTTTAAGATTTATGCTTACGATTTCGGAAAGCACCCTCATCGCTCTGCCTTGTTCATCACATTATTTGTAGTGATGAATACACTTCACCTGTTCTCACTCCATTCGTTTCAAGGAAAGTCAAGCCAAGGATGAAAGCACAAAAGCCAAGTCTATCGCGCGTTTTAACCGAAATGTTGGCGTAGGAGACTGAACGGGGAAGTAGAACCGAGGAATTTCAGTGTGAGTAGCACACGCTTGCCTGTCCATCTAAGTCAGCTAGCAAGCGCACCTGTCTGATAAGCCGAGTGAATGACTGACTTCTCATCCACCTACCTGTCTACCAAGAATAACGAACTGGAACAAAGGCAAGGTAGCAGAGCTGATAGTTTTGCCTAAGTTGGTGGGATTGACCCAAGTATAACTGAGCGCAGACTCAATCCTGCTTCATGGTAATCAGACTTTTCCAGCTCAAGCGCCTGAGGGCGAATATGGCCACATGAGCGCCAAGCGGCGAAAAGGGGAGATATGAGGGACTTTTTGGCTATCTGACCTCAAGGCCTTCCTTAAGCTGCTTAATTTGCAATCTCTTCAATTGATTCGTGACGCAGAGCCGCTAAACCGATTTTACTAAGTAATATTGTAATCGACACAACATGCGCAGTTGCAACGAATCCTTCATCAGGTGTCTCGAGAGAATCGGGATGAAATCGTTGAAGGGCAAGGCACAACTAAAACCGACAAGCATGACGACGGTGAATGGAATCCTCGTCTAGCTCACCTTGAACATATGACGACCATTTCCGACGTTGCTCTTGAACATCTGAGTATGAGGAATACAATGAGCCAATTTGAAATGTGGAGTGGTTGTTCGCAATTGCGTCTCGAGCTCCGGATTCTCGGTAGTAACGCCCACGCAATGCAGAGAACGTAGAAAAGGCAGCATAGTTAACGGCACCTCACCGTGACAAGGGGTAAGCACCATTAGGGCTTCTAGTCATTTGGGTGGTTAATTTCTCTGATGGACTGTTCAGCCGACCAGTCATTCAACGATCTCGGGTGATAGGGAATTTAATCTTGACCAGCTGGCTAGTAGGTTTGACCGTGGCTACAGATTAACTAGGTACCGTCAGCATGCGTCGTTTCTTACTAACTGGTGGTTTTATGTGAAGAATACGATAGCGTAATGAAGTGGCTGAATGTCTCACTGCTCTTGCTCCAACCACCAACGCTCGTGCTATTATATGCTCTCTATGTCTGCCCGCACGGAAGGTGTAAAGAAAGGCTGTATATGACTCAAAAATTCCAGTTTAATTATGCAATTATGCTGACGGTGTAAAAAGGAGAAAAACAAGGGGACAAAGTGGACTGATCCCAAATCACGATAAACAGCCGAAGATTTGCCGAAGTCCTCCGCTGCTCCTTTTGATTCAAGATAGGTGCTTTAGGTGTGGTTGAGTCAAAGTTAGAGGAGAATAAGTCATGATAAGTCGTCAATCATATGGAAGAGGAAAGCGTGTTTGAGCACGAGCTTTCCACCATCAGCCCTCAGTTCAATGAAGGAAAATAGCCAAGTCGATGCTAATGGCGCCCGAAATTTGCATGCTAGTGTCGCCAATTCTTGCCACTTTGTGCTCATGTGTGCAAATGACTTGAATCGTATCCATTCTCAGATCTTGTTGTCTGTTTGTCATTACCACTAGGGATGCAGCCCACGTCTCACTCTTGGCAGAGAACGTTGCCCATTTTACATGTCAATTGGCATCAGTTTAATCATAATCATCCATCCAAATGGCTCGTCAGATGGTTATTAGGCAGGTTAGCACTCTGCCTAGCTAGCATGCATTCCATCATTATTTGGAATCGTCTCGAACTGGCAATCTCACCCGATCGGATTCTGGCTCAATAGAGTTTCCAACAATGTTATCTTGGTAACAGGTTGGTCTAGTCTGCAAGTTTGCAATCTAGTCAACGCCTCCTCATCCAAAGCCTGAACAGTTGACTCGAATTGGAGAGAGAAGAGGACCAGGTAATTACACCTCACTACGGTGAAGTAAAATTTTACTTCTTTGTGTCTATGATATCTGGCGTCCGCGATATCTGAAGTAAATTTTGCTAAGGAAAATGGGTCACTTCCGCTTTAGCCGTCCCACCTCAGTTGCAGTGATCTACATTCTGTCATTAGCATATGTGTGGGTGACAGTGGACCAGGATTTAAACGAGACTACTCCCCAAAATCTGTAGGAGTTGATCGAAATTAATTGGAAAAGTATAAGGAGAAAATAGTTAGAGGGATTGAACACAACATCTCGAGTAACTTTTAGCTTAGACCACATCAGCATCCGAGTCTGTTAGTTGTCGTGAGTGGTATTTGGCCACGGAGGAAATCAACACGAAACGCGCAATCTAACTTTCACCTTCCATTACAGCCACGAGTGATTCTGGTTTGCGTGAAGAATGTCTGTAATGCAACGCATCCGACACCAAACACGGTTTCGCCAGTTGCGATAGGGCTCCACTAGAGTAACTAGTGCTCCACAATCGAGCATGGATGAAAGCTGTTGCACACACGCCTCCTTGGGTATCGCAAAATAGCATGCTTTAAGAAAAATATAGTGTTTGGCAGCAGATTATGTGGAGTGGAAGACAGAATTTCTTATCTTTTTCCTAAAGATTGCATGCAAAGGAATCTCCCATAGAGCTAAAATGCAACAAAATGATGGCATTGTCTCTGCTACGCTATGCAGGTGCTTGATTAGGGCGCCAGTGAGTCGTCGCCTTGTGGAACTGATTGACCTTAGCGGCACCAATGCGTGTGAATGGCTACATGGCCTTGCACACAGCAACCAATTCTGCCATGCAACCACACGCAAAGATTGCAGGTAGCGCAATTATGGTAGCGAAGTGAATAAAGGCACTTGATTTTAGACAAGAGTGTGGAAGCAGATTTTAGGACCATAAGTTAGCCACAACTAAAGATTCTAGTGTGTCACTGAGTCGCAAGGGCTCTCAACAAGGTAGTTGTTGAATCAAGTTAATGCGTACACACACACACCCACAACGTGAATCCATTTTTCTGGCCTTCTAATTGGGGCTGTGTTTAGGAACAGGGCTCGAATTGGGACACCAATGAAAAGGAAACACGCAGTAATCATGCGGTTTTTTGCTTTCTTGTCCCTGAACTGACACAGTTACAGCCTCCGACAGTTGAGATGGAGCAATATAACTGATCAGGTGATGTGGATTCCTCCACCACTGCGTTCAGTCAAAATGAAGCACTTATATAGTTTTGTACTCCCCTGATAATTTCTGGCATCGCGATGCCTTTTTACCATCGTGATCACATTCTCGCGCTACTCCCTGGTGAAATTTTTCTCACAATATGCAATTCCCTTTCATGGTGTCATCGACGGATTCCGCAACGCTATTTAGCTTACAAATCTCAAGCATAAAACGAGTCCTTGTGACTACTCTTGATGTGAGGGTGTTTTGTGTACCTTGGCACCTTTATTTCAGCAAACGAAACCGATAGTGGGTTGGATTTTATGCAAGAGTCGTTTGTTGAACTTCTAGTCACCATACGATTGAAGAGGTGATTGCAGTGGTCTACTTCCTATGCTACCATTAGTGGTGGATGTCATCAAAAGAAAATCACTTTCTACTACATGGAATAAATGCAAAAGTCAATGGCTTTTGAAATTCACAGTGTTTGAAGCTGTTTGATTCTCCATCAGCAGTTTTACCAGCCTGCTATAATTAACACTTTACGATGAATTCGGAGGAAGCTATTCCGGAATTCACTCCATTGTAAACCAGAATTGTGCAATTGTGACTTAAGCAGAATGCAGTGAAAGTGAATTCGAGAGGAGCATATTGGTTCTACTAAGGAAGCGGTGCTTCAAAAGTTCATTCAAAATATGCAACTTAGGCCACTACTAATTGCAACTTGTTCAAGATTGTTCTCCCATTTTCTCCTTGCTTGCCGCTAGATTCACCGCTAAAGATGCAGTGCTGGGCTTGCTCTATTACCAGTGCAAATACATGAGACTAAAACATAAAGTACACGGAGCGAATTTTATAAAAATATTTTAAATCATTGCAGGTCTATCTTGACAAGTCTTCGTGCCAAATGACCTAAGGGCACGCTCATAGAGCAGAAGGGAGGTGTAAGATTGCATCGGAATCTCTTAAACGCGAAGTATTTAGAACCATCAGCAAATGACCGATTTCATTTCGCCTCCTCAATTCTCACCTTATATTTTAACCCATTCAAGCTTCAAATTCGCAACATGACACCCTATGGAGGATGAGTGGGGCGATTGTTCTACAAATGGCAAATTTTTTATAACTGAGCTCAACCCATTTGTAAAATGCCTATTCCAGAGTAAAATTACTGAAGCGGATTCTGCTCATCCCTGCGGTCATGAGTTCCGTTAGACTTCGTTCACTTAAAAAATAAAAATAAAGGAAGGTCGTACACCAGTATGCTGTGCTCTCATTTTAATCTCGTTTTATAGATCTTCTGAAGGTAGTCTAATCCCCCTTTTGATTGCTCTAGGCTCAATGGCGCTTGCAGTTAGATCTTTACAGAGATTCCAATTTGCGCATTCGCACATTTGGACGCTACGTGTTTTGTCGGCCTAATGGTGATAATACAGCTACTACGTCATTACTGGATTGTCGACGAGGACAAATGGATTGCATTAGTCTAAGCTTGTGGATAATTGGTGTCTGAAAAGCAAGCGATCGACATTATATATTCACCTTTTACATCTGATGGTTGAACTGCGATTGTGCAAGAGACATATTATTTTGGCAACTTTTTTTCTCCAGAAATTTGCTCAGCTACATCTGGAAGTAATGCAATCGGCACTGTGGTGGTAAAGATTTTACTTTTCAACTCTCTACGCTTAAAAGACATCACACCTAATCACTAACTCAAAAAGCAAGCAGTGTACTTGCTGTTTTGGTCTGCTACATTTCAGTGAACTCAACACTGTACTTTTCAGTTACTAGCACGGCCTAGAGACTCGACGAATGTACAACAACCACCCAAGTGGATGTAGATGCGACTAAGGACTAAACAAACGGCAAGCGTATCAATTTTGTACAGAATATTTTTAATGCAATGTAGCAAAGTAGTGGAATGGGACAGAGGGAGTGTGGCGGAGGAGATGGATGCTAAAAGCCCAGTCAAATGTGTCTGCTGGACAGGCGGATTTGCTATTATGGGAAGTAGCATTATAAAGGTGCGTGGATCATGCCTGGAAATGAAGCTGACGTGGACTGTTATTCAAGAAGGGTCTGGTTGGACTGCCAATTCACGTCCTCAAACTCCGCTATCATTCTCTTCCTTCATACGTGGACAAACCTTATCCCAGTGCTGAAGTCGCAAAATTCTTTTGAGTAAAATAGTCAAGTGATCTTTGCGAGGAGTGCGCTCTTGACAAAGCTCCCCTTTTTTGACACTTCTCTATAGCATCAGATGTGTCTCCTCTGTTTTCATTGCGCCTCGGCCCTACGTTATCGACTCGTCATTACTTCGCCTACTAGAATAGTCGACGTTCATTTAGACACACCTGATAGCAAGCGCAGCTCATTCAATGCGTCAATGAGCGTTCGTGGCGCACAAGTCACCCAACTTTGGTCCTACCACAACTGACGAAACCGGAACTGAGTCGAATGAAGCGCGATAAAACAGCACCACTCGAGACAACACGTGGTGCGTTGGCCTCGTCTCCTTTGCCTTCTTTCCTCCTACTTGATAGAAAAGAATCAATCTAGGTGAGCAGTGATGAAACTGATGCTCGTTTAGAGAGCTCACTTTCATATCGGAGAGGTGTAATGCCAATTTAATGACGAGAAGCATGCTTGTCGAACGCAACTTGCCAGGCTAGGGGGACCACCGCGGATCTGGTGACGGCTCCAAGCAGGTAGATATCCATCGTCGTTAATAGATGATGCGTTAGCCAACCCGACAACTCTATCCAGTAGTGCGATGAGTTTGCCTCCCTTCAGCAGTACCAGTACCGATTTTAAAGCTCAAGTCGTTAGTGTAAATGTAAATGCCGCCACTGTATGACCTACAAATCGATCCAGGTCGGATTTCGTAGTAATCGATGGCATTGTGAAACCAAAGATATCCATTTTAAGGACGGATTTCAAAGTAAAACTTTGTCGCCGTATGACCCTCCACATCAATTTAGCTCGCTTTCAAGGTCTAGTCACGTCTTTTTTGGGTCGCAGCAAAACAATAATGTTAACGTCGAGAGATCTCCCTGGCCTCCACCACCCACTCTTTCCCCGTGCCTCGCCAATCACAGTCATCTTTCCCATCTCCGATACATAAGTCATGTGTTGACGATCCCAACAACGCTCTAATGCCGCCCACCATTAAGGACACTGTGGTAACAACCATGGTAATGCAATTCAATACACGCCCATGCATTACGTTAAAGTAGCCTTCCTTCATGTTTGATGCTAAAATATGACAAATTTAACTCATAATGCGCAAGTCCGCTAAGCCCAAGTCTCAAATCACAAACCCACGAAAGCTGTAGCCCTGCAAGATCACATCACATTTAATCATTGGACTTCATTGTTCAGAACAGTCTTCACCACTTTTACCTCAGTCTCATCGCCACACTCTACTCTACTCTTCTCCTTCTTTACTATTCACACTGTACTTTGTTTCCTCTGCTTTGCTTTCAAGCACAGAGTAGCCATGGGCCACAGAAGAGATAATCAACCTAACACCAAAGGAATCTCTGGCCGCCCGCATCTAAGATCGAGGAAGACAAGGACTGCAAAAATCAAACCACTCACATTATCATTTGCATTGTCTCTAGGAGGGCCGCGGATCAACCGCTGGAAGAAACCAAACAAGAGAAAAGAGTAGAATTGATGCGTTACAATTTCATCCACCTAACTTCCAAAGCATCTCCATACAATTAATGTCATCAGACTTAGTATTTAGAGATGATAATAGCGAACGATTGTCTCGGGTGCCAGCTCTCCATCAAATTTAACAGTCCTCAACACGCCAATTGGTAAGCCAAACTCAGTGTCGAAAGAGGTTGGTCACGAGCTGACTACCGAGCTAGTAAAATAGTAAGGGATGTCTTCCTTTCATTTGCCGTCCATTGCAGGTGACAGGGTCGTAAATGCGCTTCCTAGAGCAGGTGTCTACCAGTTCTGATCTTAAGTTGTAGCGATTACCATGACTTGAAACCTACGCGTTCATCGTGTTAAGATGTGGGATGGAATCTTGATTGTATTTTCCTTATTGAAATGATGGAGATGTCGATTGCTGAAAACGAACTGCACTTTCGATACGACGTGGACATTATTCCGGGTCCTGGTTCAACGAACATAATACACAAGCCGTTTCGCGCCCACCGACCTGCTGTTTGGAATAATGCCCACGTCATGTTTTAAACTGCATTTCTTATTCAGCTTTCAACCCATCCATCATTTTGACACGATAAGTGCATTTAGAGCCCCATCGTACATCCCACACGACGAACGCATTGGTTTTAGGCCAAAATCTGCTGCATGACTACTCCAGGAAGTTCATAAACGACACCCCACCAAGAATAACCTGCACTAAAATCTCCCCATAGCAAGCACGTTAACGGCCTTGTCACCCACAATAGGCGGCTCATGGAGAGAAGAATTTCCTTTTGATTCCATTATCTCCGGAATCAATTTGCGACCGCTCCACGGCCACTATTGTTTATGGCTTGGAAAGAAGACATAGAGGATTTAACAATTTCCCATCAGGCAAATTAGGATATTTTGGGAACTGATCAATTTACCTGCTTTGTTGCGACTTCGCTTTCTCTTCTTCCGTTTATCAAGAACAACTTGCAATTTTGGTTTGATGCAAAGATCCCCAGCAGGTATTCCAAGGATCTTAACCACGTTTTAGCGAATCGCCTCTTGTTCTGCGTCCTAAAAAATGATCGAATAACTTAAACGGCAAAAACATCCTAAAGCTCGGTTACCTTGCCCAGTCTTAAGCCGGCTTTTAAAATAATAAGAGAAACGTACGCTGCTCTTCCTCCTATTCAGCTTATAAAACTCAGATGCGGAGAGCAACTCAATCCTCCAGACAGCCTCGCGCTTCAGCTTAAATAGCTTGCAGGCGAAGTGATTGATTTGAAGTCAAATGCCTTTTAAAACAATATCAAATCTGCATAACTACGCATGACCTTTCATCCTAAAGCCAACTCTTGCTCGATAATTGAATGACCTGCCTAAAATATGCCTGAAATAGCTGCTTTTCATTTCGGGAATTTACCGAATGAAAGACTATGTTGTTCAGGAAGCTCACTAATCCAACTTAAGATGTTTTACCTTACGCACTTTCCACCTGTAATCTCGTCTGCAATGTAGACTAAAACGTAGGATTCGCAGTGTCAATTCCAAAACTAGATTTAATTTTCCAATATTTTGCTCCTATCGAGCATTATGTTAGGCGCATCTTTACAGACATGTTTGCATAAACCGTAGCATCGCCATCTCCCTCCTCGCCTCTGCCGCGAGTAAAACCGATGTTATACGTTGTGGTTATTATCTCATGTATAAGGGAATCACGACAGTTCTAACATTTACTGGTTCTCCTAGCCTCGGAGATACCAACGTTTCCTATCACGAGGCTCAAGTTATTATCCCACCTCTCGCCAAATGGATTCGTTTCAAGAAACATAAGTAATGCATAGCGTCCTCCTCCTCCTTATCCTCTTTTCGAGCATCTGCACCTACCGGTTGCCATTAAGCATTTCGTCAGGCGATTTTCTTTTTCCTGTTAGTTCGCAGTCCTCATCCCTCTATCCATCCAGCAGAGCATCTTTGTGGGGTCGCGCCCTGTCGAAGTGGATGGTTATTGACAAGGTGAGGAGTTGTGCATTGCAGATGAGGCAGTTCTCAGAGGCGAATACCCTCATTACGCGAAACGGCATTTGCTCCAGAGATGGTAGAATTCGCTGTTAGTTTTTGGGTGGGTAATTTGGACTTCTTCATGACACCGCCCATTTTTTAACAATAGTTGCATTGATAGAATTTATCGTTGGCTCACATTTATGTGGCTTTATTAACCGATAGCAAACGTGGAGGTGACAATGGGGAAAGCGGAAGATTGAATGATTAAAAATGCGGAAACAAAAGGTAGTGTGAGCGGCTTGTATGAGTATAATGATAGCAATAATGGTGCTGAGTGTAGCATTGATGAAGAGGACAAGATGAAATTCGCTGCTCATATATGGTAGGGAAGAAGGACGCTCATCCACTTCTCTCCAAAGCCGTCTCCTTTACCAATGGTGTTCAGCATTGTGACTCGGCCTTCTTCAGCTGGTTTTGCTGCTTAACTTGGATGAGCGCCTCTATATTTTAATGTTTTGATTCTCTCTAAGCGATGCAGTTCTACAAAAGGCAATTGCCACACTCCTCATCACAACTACTTGATTGTCCATTCTCATGAACGTGAGACTCATTCCTCACCACGTTGACAATTAAGGTCGCAACAATAAAGTGGATGCAAAATATTTTGTGAATTCCGAGCAAAAACTTAGACACATCCGGACAAATAAATGCGGTTGATGCTATTACTTAACCGATGCGATTTCGAAAATGTCCTGATGAATTCTACGATTGTCACGTTGAGTTTGGCCCTTCAACCGGTTTGAGATAGTTACGTATTCATTAAAAACAATGTTCATTTTGCGAAGTCTTTTTCATTCGACCTCAATTACACATAATCAGATCCTCTTAAACTCATTCTGTGGAAAGTGTTGGACCCATCCCTACAATGCCTGGGAATTCGCCTTTACAGCTAATTTGATAAGCATATTTGCGCTTCGGCCACTGCGCACATCACGTTTCTTTTACTTACTGTCTGCTGCTTTATCAAAGGATAGGTTAGGAGGGGCATCAGCTAGTTGTAAGAGGTTATTTTACTTCATCATACCCGTCTTCAAAGATGCTCACTTAAATGTTTAAATTTGAATAGAAATGGAAATGAGTTCTGGGAACGCTAGTGGAAGTGATGCTGTGGTCTTTATCAAAAGGTTATCTATTATTCATTTTCGGAACAGCCCATTCAAAATGGACAAAGACGTTGACTTCTCCATTGTCCTCAAAACTTGAGAGCACTGGCCTATTCAGGAGCTGGAGTGCGATAATCCGGAGGTGCCGGAGGCTGTTTTCTTGGATCCTTTCTTGCACTACCTTCTCCCTTTAGTCATGCAAATCCTCCTACACAGCTGCGTCACAAGAGTGAATGTAGCGAGATTGCTTCCACTTTCGACTTTAGGTAGGAGCAAAGGGACTGGAGTTAAGAAGGGAGGGATACGGTTCAGTCTTTGCTAGAATCTGTTTGCAGGCAAGTCCTCCTTTTTCTCTTCTTCGTCTTCACAACCTCTGCCATGAGAAGGTTGAGTGTTTGTTGACGTCTTTATTATAAGTACATGGATGATGTGTGGTGGCGAAGACGAAGCAGTTAAAACGAGGATATCTCGCACTCCGGCGAGCAACCGCGTTCGTTACAACCAATTTTTCAATTGTCCTCCCACCTCTCGCCTACAAAGTACATTTCAAGAACATAAGTGATGAAGTGATATTCGAAGAGATGCTAGTTGCCCTCGATTACGCGATGCTCAAGAAAGTCGGGATATTGCATTGCAAGGATAAATTAGGAATTCCTTTCTAAAGCATTTTTCGGTACAGCATTACGGGCATGCGTTGTCTTCTCTGTGAAGAAAGACTCTAGAATTGCCAGGAAACACATCATTGATGATGAGATAATGAATAGCCCATTGTAAGCACATCAGCATTTGATGGGCACTTTTTATTAAATTCGCGGTGTAGCGTCTTGGTGCGCTAACTGAGCGCATAGGCATTGGCACGTGGACTCTTGAGGGGAAAAAGGCAGTTGATGAGATTGATGGGATGCGATGGTCCACTTTAAGTGGCTTGTACCTCACATAAATGAGACAGATACGAGTGTTGAAGACACGAGATGAGTCTCCTCATCCTTGGCCTTCATACCCGTCGAACTAATAAAATAACTAAATAGGGCCATAATAATTTGGATGTAGTTAATTGAACTCAGAGCACAGGTCAGGGTTTGCTTTTCTCGCATCGAAAATCGATGACAACAGTTCCAGCCAGAGAGCTGCGTTCTGTGGTTGCCACACATCTGAGAGGAGCGTTCTTATAGGCGCTCCAGGTGCTCCCCTTTTAGGTGGTCCACACACCTAGTGAATTCTCTTCACCACCACCAGCACCACCAGATGGGTGAGCGGCTTGAACAAGTGTGTGCAGTGGACTCTCACATGGTGCACGTGCCAAGACATCCACCAGCCCCATGGTTGATGCTGAAACAGGAGGCCCTATCTTCTAGCCACTTCTATGCCTTTACTTGACAGATTTCATTGCCAACATTATTGATGAAGGCACTGAACTAGAGGTTTGGAGAAATGGTGAATAAATTTGACTTACAGTGAGATTGTGACAGTGGCTACAGCGCTTTGTAAAGAGGTTAGTCTAGTCTTCCCGTTGATTCGAAAGTTGACCCACAGCTTAAAATTCCTGGATAAATTTGAAGTGAGGTTCGAACTACGCTAGTTGCTAGGCCCCGGGTCATATTCACATCTCCATTAGTTAAAAGGGGAGTGAAATGAGGAAGTTAGATAGAGCAGATGGGAAGCAACGGAGAATGTTGTGAAAGCACAAAGGAGATTACGTAAAGGTGTGAGAAGCCAACGTGGACTCGTAGGGCGTACGTGAGGTTGGTGCAGTTAACACGAAAACGGAGAGGGCAACTTGTGATGAGAGCTCTGCATCCCATCAATTTGCCAGTCATTTTCCTCTAGTCTTTGCCACCCACAGCAATCTTCTCTTATCATCCGTCATGATAATTTCAACCAGGTATCTTTTAGCACATCGCGGCCAACTTTCGTTAAAAGTGTTGGTAAATGAAGTCTGTGTCACTGAACTCGATCCACAAGACATCCATTCATAATCCTGAAACTGAGCATTACACTTTAACTTTGTATCCATGCTCACATTAACCTCGTATTCCTCAATCCTTTACGTCCCATTACTTGACCACAAAACGTACTTTGTGAGTGAATAACTTGAATACACCCACTAACATCTGTCGCTTTCTTCAGTCTCCCAAGCCTACTGCTGAAGTCATCAAGTAGGCACCGCATGACGAATTTCGATCTCTTGCATATTTTGCGTTAATGTGCTTTCTTCTACTGCTGTTTGTGCTATTAGCCAGCAGAAGATGTCGATGCCATCGGAAAAACAATGCTTGAGCAGTCTTTAATAATTGGGTGAATGGGCGGATGAAGGAATGGGTGGAGGGGAAGAGGGTGGATGAGAGGGAGGGTAATAAAACGGATAGATGGATAAATACGGTGTGTGTAATGAAGGTACCTGCAGGTTTAAATTTCCACGACCTGACATCAATAGCGTTGCCATGCTGCTACGTCAAGGCCTTCAACTGCTAGCTATGCTTGAATAATAGCCTTTCTCAAGCCCGTGATTCCTCTTAGTGTTCTAGAGGATCTGTACACGTTGAATAGAAGACATTTAGTAATTATTCTAACAAAAAAAGGCAAGTGATGAAAGGAAACGCCGCACCTCAATTATAGCATTGAGAGGGAGCTCAATCGATGCTTGAAGACATCCAGATGAGACAACATCCACACCACCACTTCGTTTAATCACCCCTAGTAAAACCGTTAGTTGTGGAAATTTATCTTCTCCTCAGTACCCTCCATGACTAAGGCATCGAGATGATGGTCATCATTCGTCACATCGCAGGTGAATCAATCGAGCAGATCGGAATGAGCCTTGTACCACCCATCAAATGCAACATGAAATACAAACAAAGTTAGTTAGGACATTGGAACACGATGCTAGTCTGTCTGCATAATGGTGACGATAATAAACCCCACATGAACATCGTCATAATGCCATGCTGGTGGGATAATGGACGCTTTCAGTGCAAATGTAGTGCTAGAATGGGGTGTAGAAGGAGGAGTAGGCGTCTGCAGATGCTGTACCCTAACAAGAGGGAAGAGCATTGGAGAATCGGCTGCTGGAAGGTGCAAGAAGGAGTATGCACTTCGTCGGTGACTTGTTGAACGCCAGTTGTCGGTGATGGGAAAGAGGGACGGAGTCATAACTTACTTCGCCGTTGTACCTTAGCCACCGAATGGGTCGTCGTCGGTATGTGAATTGTATTTTGTCTAAGTACTACGCGGGCGGCGAGTGATAGGATGGGGGCGGTGCAGTGCGTATGAATTAGTGAAGGAGATATCACACTACGAATTGAAGCGATGTTGTCCAGAGCTCATTTGTGACTGATGCTGACCCACAAGAGCAAATCAGTGCCTGGAGACTGAACCTTCACTTCGTGGTATGGCCCTCGCACCATGCTACTTGGTCCCCAGACCTTCTGCACGGCAGTTAGCAGTATGTTCTGACCACATCAATGCACACTCTGTGCTGTACCTTCATGAGTATCTTTTGAGAAGCAGCTACATCCCACTTGTTCGATAAGAGCGCCAATAACGAGCATTGAATGAATCACGCACTACGAGTCGCTAAAATGAGCAGCTAGCGATTTCACCTCCTCCTAATCGATGGTGTATGCAGAGCTCAAGCCACTAGCCACATCTGCATCCAAGTTAAAATGGCGGGAGCATTAAAAAAAGGCATGAAGTAAATGCAAAATAATGGATGCAGTTTTGAAAGCATAGGGGTCAGTAGGTGAACGTGTGAGAAGACAACGTGGACTCGTGAGCCTATGGTGTCTTGTTTTGGCCGTACATGTATGATTCACGTGATGTTTGCATGCAGCATGGTGAAATAGAACTGCTCAGAAGGCATGGATTCAGCACCCATCCACTCACAAATTCACCCACCAATCTGCCTTTCCATCCCTTACCATCCCCGTCTATCCATCCTTCCATTCCCACCTCCATCCTTCTGCCATTCCAGCATACGTCCATCAGTCAACCTTCCTTCCAAATCGCTCTCTCCCTGCCTACTTTTCTTTAACCCTATACTCACCCAACGCTCCATTTAACTTGTCATTCATTCCATTCCCATGCATCAAGCCACCAATTGCTTCCAACCCCTCTTCCCAATTCAAATGATTTACATCCACTCCTCCAATCATGGTACGACTTGTTGTGCAGTTATATCCCTCTGGCACTGGCCATTTCGCCTCACATCCAATTCATTTGCCAGTCATTTTCCTTTAGTCTGTGATCACCCACGGCAATCTTTTGCCAAAATCGGTCAGGGTCCTTTCTCTCATGTGCCTTTTGGTACAACGTGACTCGCCAGTGAAAAAATGAACTCTGCGAGGAACCTGTCCTGACAACTCTTTTAGCTTCATTGATAGGATAGGCAAAAAGGCAGTGTGTTCAGCCAGCAAGATTTCAAAGTCGATCCATCCAATAGCACCTGTTTAATTCACTTTATTATTGCTGCTCTCAGCCAAAAGGAGGGTTGTTGCAACGTAATTAACGATTAAAACCTACCACACATCACTCATCGTCAACCAGTAAAGTTCAATTCACCTGCCTTCATAATGCCATCGTCTTGAATATATTACTGTGGCTACTTCATAATTTGATGTTGACAGCAAACTTACTCGAACAATTCAGAGTGATGATAAAATAAAAATCCACCACCTACGATCTCTTTGTGATCGTCTGATTTACTTTGTACGGAGTCGCCTTCCTCACTTGTCTCATGAAGTCGTCAAGAGTAGGGAAGAGTCGGGTGCAACAGCTCCCAGGTGGGAGGAATACCTTTACAAGGCGGGCCTGCAAAACCATTTAACTCCCCCTAGAGAGCGAAGAGGGAGATTCCACAACATCGTATCTGGTGGCATCGCATTCCGCACAAGATTCCATCCTGAAGTTACCTCTTTAACTCCGTTAAAATACCATCGACAGTTGCTTACTACATTATTTAGAAGCTGTTTTGTTACAAAGTGGAGAGCATTCGTGTTAAAGGGATGGAAGGCAATTCAAGGCAGCCTCAAAACAATGCTTTCTTCACCGTCATTTTACAAGTAGGGCCTGTGTTTGGAACACCACAGACACTAGAGTGGACTAATTTTAGCGTCAAAATCAACATCGCAAACCTTTAATTTATGTTTGATTCCTCCACATTGTGACTACAATCAGACTTTTCGAACTTCCCTCCTACTTCCAAACACTTTTCATTCTACTCAATGACGTTGCGGCCGGTTAGCATTTAAGCATCAGGATGCTAAAGTAGGATGATGATAAAAGAGGCAATGGATCAATCGTCTGGAGATGCCATTGTGCGTAAATGTTTCCAACTTGACTGACAAATTAGTCTTGGTCGTGTCTAAAGAATTATTTTTCTGGCTCACCTTCAAGCACGCTGAATGGTGTCTTGACCTTAGCAAGCGTGTCTGCAGTCCATTTTACACAATGTAATACATTTTTGTTAAAAAGTTGGTTTTGGTTACGGTCACTTAAGATGGCCTTATTGCCTGTGTCGGATGGGCCAGACTCTGAGTCTTCCTAGCGGCACCAATCCCGTTCTGTTTGCAAAATAAAAATAATCTGCCCTAGTATTGTACCTTCTCCTGCCTTCAAGGAAGTGAGGGCGAAATTCGCAATCACAAGAGGATCCATAATACACAATTGCATCCAGCGAGTGTGAAATTCGCAATCATGATAAAAAGAATACCACAAAATTTGATTCAGTGAGGGCGAAACACGCAATCACGATAAGAACAATACAACAAAATTCCCTCCAGTGAGGGCGAATTCGCAATTATCAGAGGATCACCACTACAAAATTGCATACAGTGAGGAAGAAATATGCAATTAAAAACGATAAATGCCACAAAAATTCATTCAAAAGGGGCAGAAAACGCAGTCAAAGAAAATCAACAATGTCAAAAAATTCAATCAGTGACTGCAAAATATTTATTGCGGAGAAGATAAATAGTACAAAATTTAATCAAGTAAAGACAAAATTCGCGACAAACAGTGGGTAAATACTACAAAATTTCAAGCAGTGAGTGCGAAGTTCGCAATCACCAATAGGTCAATACTACAAAATTTCAAGCAGTGAGCGCGAAATTCGAAATCAGCAGTGGGTCAATACTACAAAATTACAAGCAGTGAGCGCAAAGTTCGCATTTATCAGTGGGTCAATACTGCAAAATTTCGAGCAGAGAGGGCGAAATTCGCAATCACCAGTGGGTAAATACTACAAAATTGCAAGCCGTGAGCGCGAAGTTAGCATTTATCAGTGGGTTAATACTACAAAATTGCAAGCAGTGAGCGCGAAGTTCGCATTTGTCAGTGGGTCAATACTACAAATTTCAAGCAGTGAGCGCAAAGTTCGTATTCATCAATAAGTCAATACTACAAAATTTCGAGCAGTGAGGGCGAAATTCGCAATCACCAGTGGGTCAATACTACAAAATTGCAAGCAGTGAGCGCGAAGTTGGCATTTATCAGCGGGTTAATACTAAAAAATTTCGAAGAGTGAGCGCGAAATTCGCAATCAATAGTGGGTCAATACTACAAAATTTCAAGCAGTGAGCGCAAAGTTCGCTTTTATCAGTGAGTAAATACGACACAACTTCGAGCAGTGAGCGCGAAATTCGCAATCACCAGTGGGTCAATACTACTAAATTTCAAGCAGTGGGAGAGAAATTCGCAATCACCAGTGAGTAAATGCTAAAAATTACAAGCGGTGAGCGAAATTCGCAATCACCAGTGGGTCAATACTACAAAATTTCAAGCAGGGAGCGCGAAATTCGCAATCACCAGTGGGTAAATACTACAAAATTTCGAGCAGTGAGCGCGAAGTTCGCATTTATCAGTGGGTCAATACTACAAACTTTCAATCAGTAAGCGCAAAGTTCGCATTCATCACTAAGTCAATACTACAAAATTTCAAGCAGTGAGCGCGAAATTCGCAATCACCAGTGGGTAAATGCTACAAAATTTCAAGCAGTGAGCGAAATTCGCAATCACCAGTGGGTAAATGCTACAAAATTACATGCAGTGTGCGAAATTCGCAATCACCAGTGGGTCAATACTACAAAATTTTGAGCAGTGAGCGCGAAGTTCGCAATCACCAATGGGTCAAAACTACAATATTACAAGTAGTGAGCGCAAAGTTCGACTTTATCATTGCGGCAATACTACAAACTTTTAAAGCAGTGAGCGCGAAATTCGCAATCACCCATGGGTAAATACTACAAAATCAAATTGCAAGCAGTGAGCTCGTAGTTTGCAATCACCAGTGGGTCAATACTACAAAATTGCAAGCAGTGAGCGCGAAGTTCGCATTTGTCAGTGGGTCAATACTACAAAATTTTAAGCAGTGAGCGCAAAGTTCGCAATCACCAGTGGGTCAATACTACAAAATTTCAAGCAGTGAGCGCGAAGTTCGTATTCATCACTAAGTAAATACTACAAAATTTCGAGCAGTGAGCGCGTAATTCGCAATCACCAGTGGGTAAATGCTACAAATTTTCGAGCAGTGAGCGCGAAATTCGCAATCACTAGTGTGTCAATACTAAAAAATTTCTAGCAGAGAGCGCGAAATTCGCAATCACCAGTGGGTAAATGCTGCAAAATTCCAAGCAGTGAGCGCGAAATTCGCAATCACCAGTGGGTAAATGCTACAAAATTGCAAGCAGTGAGCGAAATTCGCAATCTCCATTGGGAAAATACTACAAAACTTTAAGCAGTTAGCGCGAAGTTTTTTTTAATCACCAGTGGGTAAATGGTACAAAATTTCAAGCAGTGAGCGAGAAATTCGCAATCACCTATGGGTAAATACTACAAAATCAAATTGCAAGCAGTGAGCTCGTAGTTTGCAATCAACAGTGGGTCAATTCTACAAAATTGCAAGCAGTGAGCGCAAAGTTCGCATTCATCAGTGGGTCAATACTACAAAATTTCGAGCAGTGAGCGCGAAATTCGCAATCACTAGTGCGTCAATACTAAAAAATTTCAAGCAGTGTGCGCGAAATTCGCAATCACCAGTGGGTAAATGCTACAAAATTACATGCAGTGAGCGAAATTCGCAATCACCAGTGGGTCAATACTACAAACTTTATAGCAGTGAGCGCGAAGTTCGCAATCACCAATGGGTCAAAACTACAATATTACAAGTAGTGAGCGCAAAGTTCGCCTTTATCATTGCGGCAATACTACAAACTTTTAAAGCAGTGAGCGCGAAATTCGCAATCACCTATGGGTAAATACTACAAAATCAAATTGCAAGCAGTGAGCTCGTAGTTTGCAATCAACAGTGGGTCAATACTACAAAATTTGCAAGCAGTGAGCGCGAAGTTCGCAATAACCAGTGGGTAAATGCTACAAAATTACATGCAGTGGGCGAAATTCGCAATCACCAGTGGGTCAATACTACAAAATTTCGAGCAGTGAGCGCGAAATTCGCAATAACCATTGGGTCAATACTACAAAATTTTAAGCAGTGAGAGCGAAATTCGCAATCACCAGTGGGTAAAAGCTGCAAAATTACAAGCAGTGAGCGAAATTCGCAATCACCAATGGGTCAAATCTACAATATTACAAGCAGTGAGCGCAAAGTTCGCCTTTATCATTGCGGCAATACTACAAACTTTTAAAGCAGTGAGCGCGAAATTCGCAATCACCTATAGGTAAATACTACAAAATCAAATTGCAAGCAGTGAGCTCGTAGTTTGCAATCACCAGTGGGTCAATACTACAAAATTGCAAGCAGTGAGCGCGAAGTTCGCATTTGTCAGTGGGTCAATACTACAAAATTTTAAGCAGTGAGCGCAAAGTTCGCAATCACCAGTGGGTCAATACTACAAAATTTCAAGCAGTGAGCGCGAAGTTCGTATTCATCACTAAGTAAATACTACAAAATTTCGAGCAGTGAGCGCGTAATTCGCAATCACCAGTGGGTAAATGCTACAAATTTTCGAGCAGTGAGCGCGAAATTCGCAATCACTAGTGTGTCAATACTAAAAAATTTCTAGCAGAGAGCGCGAAATTCGCAATCACCAGTGGGTAAATGCTGCAAAATTCCAAGCAGTGAGCGCGAAATTCGCAATCACCAGTGGGTAAATGCTACAAAATTGCAAGCAGTGAGCGAAATTCGCAATCTCCATTGGGAAAATACTACAAAACTTTAAGCAGTTAGCGCGAAGTTTTTTTTAATCACCAGTGGGTAAATGGTACAAAATTTCAAGCAGTGAGCGAGAAATTCGCAATCACCTATGGGTAAATACTACAAAATCAAATTGCAAGCAGTGAGCTCGTAGTTTGCAATCAACAGTGGGTCAATTCTACAAAATTGCAAGCAGTGAGCGCAAAGTTCGCATTCATCAGTGGGTCAATACTACAAAATTTCGAGCAGTGAGCGCGAAATTCGCAATCACTAGTGCGTCAATACTAAAAAATTTCAAGCAGTGTGCGCGAAATTCGCAATCACCAGTGGGTAAATGCTACAAAATTACATGCAGTGAGCGAAATTCGCAATCACCAGTGGGTCAATACTACAAACTTTATAGCAGTGAGCGCGAAGTTCGCAATCACCAATGGGTCAAAACTACAATATTACAAGTAGTGAGCGCAAAGTTCGCCTTTATCATTGCGGCAATACTACAAACTTTTAAAGCAGTGAGCGCGAAATTCGCAATCACCTATGGGTAAATACTACAAAATCAAATTGCAAGCAGTGAGCTCGTAGTTTGCAATCAACAGTGGGTCAATACTACAAAATTTGCAAGCAGTGAGCGCGAAGTTCGCAATAACCAGTGGGTAAATGCTACAAAATTACATGCAGTGGGCGAAATTCGCAATCACCAGTGGGTCAATACTACAAAATTTCGAGCAGTGAGCGCGAAATTCGCAATAACCATTGGGTCAATACTACAAAATTTTAAGCAGTGAGAGCGAAATTCGCAATCACCAGTGGGTAAAAGCTGCAAAATTACAAGCAGTGAGCGAAATTCGCAATCACCAATGGGTCAAATCTACAATATTACAAGCAGTGAGCGC